>MU225316.1:787419-808427 GCA_018584345.1 Thuja plicata
TTGTAGTAATTTCAGTCTTTGACCCTCATATGTTTGCTAAAATCATGTGGTAGAAGTTGTGTTGGTTGAATTGTATGGATGTGTAGTGCAGCTCCAAGGCAGAAGAAAGTAGGCCCTATCTTGGTGTATCACCCTTTTCTTTCAAGTAATTTGGTTTCCTGCATCTCCTTCTCCCTTTTCCTTGCAAGAGATAGTCTTAGGTGCATCCTGATAGTAGAGGAAGCCAGCCTTCTCTGGAGATTCAACCTCGTAGTTCAAGTCCCACAGCTTGGAGGTTGATTCCATGTTTCACTAGGTTGCTGTTAGAGAAGCTTTCAGCAAGGGTGCAAACCTATGTGACAACAGGTTCTTTATCTAGACATCTTGAAGCAATATGACCAATCTTATTACATGAAAAACATTTCAAAGGTAATTTTCCTTGATACTTACAAGATCCCTTAGGTAGTCTTTTTTCAATTTGGGCTTCAATTTCATCAATCTTTCTTTATTCTTTGATTTCATTCCATTCCTTAGCATATCTACATACATACTTATATGAACTTTCTCCAGGGTCATATCATTGCTTATCCTTAGAAATAGTAGCTTTAAATGTAGATTCAAATTTAGGAAGACTATCATCAAATCCTCTCATTTCAAAAGTAAACTAATTACCACTCAACGTATCTCTTGTTACATGTACCACGGTTCTAATTTCTTCAATAGCAACAACCTTGTGTTTGTAAGAAGGAGGCAAGGATCTTAGGATCTTAGAAATAATTTCTTCTTCATACAAGGTTCTACTACTAGTGCATCTGATTCCACAAACAAGTTCAGTTACCTTTTTCACATAGGAAGTAATATTTTCATCTTCGCTCTTCTTCAATGCTTCATGTTTTCCTTTCATACTTTGTAACTTAGCTTGCTTCAATAATGCATCTCCTTTATGTAGTGTCTGTGATTTTATCCATATCTAATGTGTAGTATTGAATTCCATAACATTTTTATATTTTGCATCTGATAAGGTGCTCAACAAGGCTTCTTTCTCTCACATTATACTCAGATTGTTTCTTCTCATCGGGAGTCACAGTAGAAAGATCTTCAATAGGAGTGTAAGAATTCTTTGTGATATGCCAATGTTCTTCATTGATGCATCTCAAGTGTGTAATCATTTTCTCTATCCATCTAGCATAATAAGTAGTATCAAATATTAGACTTTCCTTCTTGAAGACTGTCATCCTGGATCTCCTCAAGCAATTAAGCTTCCAAAAGAGAACACTAAATCTGATACCAATTTTTAATTAAGGCAACACACACAACTAAGGGGGGGGGGGGGTTGTAACAATCTTTCTGAAAAATCCAAACCTTTAACCAAATTATAAAATTAATCTTAGATCTGAATGATAAACATGAATGCAAGATCATAACAAAATAATCAACACATAAACCAATATTTTTGATGTGGAAAACCAGTTAAGGGAAAAAACAATGGTGGGGATCAAATCCACAAGATGAATGTACTCTTTTACAAACACCATACCTTGTTAGGATTATTACAAAGGGGAATACACATGCATTCAAACCCATTGCCTAGAGCTCACTACTCAAGTACAACAAGGGATTTAACCCAAAGGAAGGCTCACTACCTTGCAACAAACTCTGATTACAATTCATAGTGGATAACAATCCATTAAATCACGAACTGACATACATCTTTGATATTCCAATACAGTTCCAATGAAGCACATCAAATCTCTACCAAAATTGGAGATTCTAGTCATACCTCTTCTCTCATCTATGCACACACCTTCACAATCATAAATGATTACAACTTTATACATTACATTAATTTTATCTCAATTAGGTTGACTAGGGACCTAGTTACAAAATATCAATTCATTATAGAAAAATACATACTGCAATCCATTGAATGTTAGATTAGACATTTAAATTATCAATAATAATATCCTCATACACGATCCAAATCCATAAATCATGCCATGATCCTTCACAACACACTATGCCACCATGTTGTCCAAGAACAATAAGAACAACAATACACCACATAAAAATCCACCAAAAATGATCAAATAATCCAATGCAATGCAACAACACAAAGAAGACATGATCAAGAAACATCAACAAGCAACTTGAAATTCCATGACATCAATAGGAAAAATTCTTTCTCAGAATTCACAGTTATCTTCTTCACTTTTCATTAGGAATACTAAACAACCTCTGTCATTAAAGAAAAATAGCTTTCCAACAACCAAATCATGAACCACTCAAGCTGAGGACACACATCAATATCTTGAACTCACCACCAGGTTAGCAATTAAGAATATTGCATGACCAATCCACACCGATCCAAGAACTGAAACACTGTCTCTTCCTGAACAACCAAAATACTAGTCTCTGATAAATTCAATATAGCTCACTCAAATCATCACCCAAACAATTGTAAGCTGACATAGATCAACTACAGACATCAATAAAACCATTTCTACCTCCACAAAATCTGATATTCAATATAGTAGTCATACCAAAGTAATATTCTCACCGAAAATCTCAGGAATACTATCATCAACAATAATAATATGTTGACATCAATGACAAAAAATGAATGTCAGCACATATATGCATAATATCCAACAATATATCAATATCTTGGTCACATCGTAATCTCTAGGAGTGACCTTAGATGCATCCTTATCTAGAGGTGACATAACAAGCTCAACCACCATCTCTCCTTTATCATTTCTCTGGGTAGAAAAAAGGGTTTAGGCCTTCTTTGTGGTCATGTGTCTAGCCATGATGCCCTGCAATGAGGGTTTAGTTTATTCCTCTAACTATTTTATTTTAAATCCCACTATCAAGCATTGTGGTGGAGATGGAGTGCTAACCCTTGCATCTTTTGTGTCTTGGGAGGTAGACATTATACCTCCTTTCTCTTCTATTTGTGTGTGATGTGGATTCCTAGGATCCAAAGTATTTGTCTACTTAGGATCCCATTGAGGAGGGAAACTTTTCTATGGGGGAACAATTATTCTTGAAGGTCTGATTTCCCTGTTTACTTTGGTTTTTTCCTCCATTCTTCATTTTTCTTCTTCCTCCCATTTATGAGAAAGCTCATCTTGTCTTCTTTTCTCCATAACCTCAATATATTTGCAATGAGAATTGTCTTGTTATTTTTATTTATTTTCTTATTTGGTTTCCTTTCTCTTTTATTCTTTGAGGCATTATTTTATTCTTGTGCTTCCTTATACTTTTGGGCTTCTTCGACCTTTTTTCATTCCTAAAGCAACTTTTCTGCACATAGTTTGAGTTCTTCCTCTATTTTGAGTTACATCTCTTCTTGTTTTATGTGCTCTTCAACCTCTTATTTCTCTTTGGACTACTTTTCCTTGGAAATTTTCTCCTCCTTTAGGTGGCCATCTTCTTCCACCTTGGCCTCTTGCTCCATCTGAACTCTCCCCCCTTAAGCCTTTCTACTTCTTCTACAAATTTTAAGAGGAGGTCCTGGTCCTCTAGAGTCAACAACATATTTGGGTCCTTAGGGGCCATATAATCAAGGTCTAAAAAATATTATAGCTTCTCTAGTATGGGTTCATCTTCTGGTGGAGCCTGCATTAATAAAAAAAGAGACCTATTTAGGGAGGTCCGGGATGGAGGTGTCCACCTATTTATTTTTATTTCTTTCTCTGGATATATCAAATTAGGAGCACTAGAGATGGGTGTCCTCATTTGATGGAATGTCTTTTGTCGTGTCCAATTTATTGGTGCTATTTGTGGCCACTAGGGGACTTCTAAAATCGTTGCTTTGGAGGGATGAGCACCATAGGTTTCACAAACAGCTTGAAAGTAACTCCATGTTGCACTACAAATGTCAATTTATGTGTGTTGTCCATCTCTCTCCCCAACTATTCCATCAAAATTTTTATGGGTGCTGACATTAGGGGATCCAAATTCTTGGAAGATGTTCCCTGCTTATTTTTATTGTGCCTCTCATATTGCTAAGAGTTATGTTTCTTAACTTTATAATTTTGGCTCCCCTTAGGGAGAAGACTATTGAGAACCTTATTATTCCATGAGATTACCCCCTTCTAATATTCATAATATTAAAATCCTCTAGCTTGTCCCACTTATAGCTCAGAGGGGCTCATATGCTATCTTGTTCTTCTCAAACATCGGGTCTAGGATGGGGTCTGTATTTTTAAATTCCTTTGGAAATGTCCAAAGGTAAAAGTCTCTCATCTGCTTAGCTATTAGCTAGTAGTAATTTCATCAACGTTAGTAAAATCATCCTAGCAGTCAGCCCAAAAATCCTCAATGTGAAGTGAATACCTATTGTATGCATTGGGGAGAAACATATTTATTTTCCCCTAGGGTTCATATAATTCTCGCTCCAACTCAAATTTATGGAGGTGCAAACTTTCTAATTCTGCTTTAGCTTCTTTGGTGGTAATGAGTGAGCACTTGTAATGTCCATAGGAGAAGAGGAACCCAAATATGGTCTTGTGCTTTTTGGTTATGAGTGCTTGCATATCCAAAATCTCTTAGAAGAAATCTAATAAAATTACTTGGAGGAAGGGCCTCCCGGTGAAACCTATTATTCTTATATAAGTGTGGGTGTAGGACTGCAAAAAACATCACCCCCACTTCTCAACCAGGCTCATCACCTTTTTGGATAGGTGGTATCCTACACCTCCTGTGAGTCTTATTATTTTATTATATACAAATGCATCATTGATGCGACAAAAATTTACGATGCACCATTCCAGCCGTAACTATGACTAATGATCCCAAAGGAGTACATTATTAGGTTTGTCTGATAGGGTTTCATGGTTCTCTAACCTGTCACCGCCCTTTAGTCTAGCCACCATCTAAATGATGTATGAATTCATGTAGAACTGCTTAGAGTACCTGATAATGAGGAGCTTCTTATTCAAGCTATACAAAATAATCTAGTCCTAGTAAAAAATGGAGGTGTCAATGAGGATTGTAGTGATGAAGTAATACATCCAGGGGTGGTAGTTTCTAGCATTTGGTTTCCTAAAGATGCAACTCAACACTTTTATAATTCCCTGGATGGGTAGGAGGAAGTTGGAGCATGAGATTATGTCATCCTTTTTGGCTTTATCCTTCCATATGTGAACAAAATAGTTGTTGTTTAGGTACCTTTTATTTCCTATTTCATGTTTGAGGTATTGGGCCAATGTTGCATCTTTAGTCATGACCGATGGCTTTTGTCGATCTGGGAGGCAGAGGATGATGTGGATTACATCTATGTCAAAGTCAACAGTGTCCCTATTATCCGGTCGGGTGCACCTCATCATGGCCTCAAAGTAGTTGTAGGTGAGGGTCCAAATCAACTCTGGAGATTAGAGTGATTATGGGAAGGAAGCTTCCATAATAAGTTCAAACTAATTGAGTTCTTTGTAGAAGCGAGATCCGGGAGGCGGATTCTCCACAATGACTTTGATAGCTTTCAAGTCAATATTTGTAGACACTTAAAAATGACTTGTCTCTTTAACGCTACAATATTATTAGCATTCCTCTTATTTCATTAAATAATATTTATTATTTAAATAAAATGTGTCCTATTATATCCTAAGTTCAAATTCATCATTTCTCTTTAAATTTGTAATTAAGTCATTTTAATTAATTACTTAATTATTAAAAGTCTAAATCAATATTAATCAATTATTCTATTATAAAGTAATTAAATAATTAACATTATTTAATTATTCTCTATGACATTCAATTATTTAAATAAACACATTATTTAATTAATATTCCTCCTTTTGTTATTATTGCGCACACGTAATAATTACATTTAGTAAATCAAATCTCCACTTATAAATAAATAAATGATATTTATTTAATTAAACTAATTTTCCTCTCATAATAAATAAGTTTAATTATTTATTTATATTCCCCCAGTGCAAGTAAATAAATTCTTTTATTTATTTAATTATATTTATTCTCTCACTTTTGACTAACACCGAGTTTCAATTAACTTCCCAATCACACTTTCTGACTCCACAATTTTCTTTCCTGGGTAATCAATCAAATCACTTATCTACTTAATCTATCGAGTCTTCTAATCCATCTAATAAATCATCTCTTCAATCAATTTAGTCAAATCTTCAATCTATCCTCTTAATAGATCAATCTATTCTATTGACATGGAAATCAAGTGAGTTGAATTCCCTATCACTCCGAGTTCACTATTCAATCATAAATAATCAGTCCTACAAATCAAGGAATCTTGATTGGAACCTCTGAAATTCTTATAAATATAGAGATTATTTCTAATATTTGGTAACCACAATTGTGCTTTGAATTCTTATGCTGGCACACCTTGAACACTAATTTTGAGATCCCACGTTACAATAAGAAGGAGAACAACAAAGGAGGATTATTGGTTTTCATATTCATGTGTTTTGAAAATGATTTCATATTGCTGATTATTTATGCTTGTCATTTTCATTTCCTCTTTTGATATTGGGATACTAGTTGCTAATAATGATCTTCTTGTGGCTGAGATATTATTATTATTGCATGCATATGATTTCCAGATTATCTCAATTATAAATGGTGAACCCGATGTGAAGCGCTGAGCTTTAAAATGTAATATTTTTTCGTGATGAATAGTTACATATTACAACAATGCATTTGACAGAGTGTATCAACACACTTATATAAATTATTAGATGCACTGAAGCATCTGGATTGATGCACATACACATTTGGATCAACGTAGTTGCAAGATGCAAATGATGCTCTTGATACCCTCATTTGACACACTTGTTTTCTCATACTAGCTCTTCTCTTTTCGTTATTCATTTTGATTACTCTGTTCTTTTTTTTTCATAAATGTCATTTTGGCCTCAATTTTAGAACATTTCGATGTGTTTTCTATTTATCATGTTAGGATCTTCGGTATTGACTTGTTGGTTTTCCTGATTGAGTTGATTTTATTAATATGCTTCTACTCTCTGTTTTGACGCAAACGTACCACCACAATGACACACTTACCTCCATGTTTTGACATATTTATTTATGTAAAGCGACACACTTATAAAATCAAAATAAAATACTTATACAATTGAAATGACACACTTGTAGCTACAGAATGACACACTCATGACCTTGAAGAGATGCAGTTTCTCGATAAAACAAATTCTCTCCTATCTTAAATTCTGATTTTCTGTTGTAAAAATAGTAGTTGCACTATTAAAAAGATGAAAATGCAGACATGAAAAAACAAAGTGGACTAGTAAAACATAAGAAAATCAAGATTCATAAACCAATTGAACAATAAAAGAGAGAAATAGAGATAAAACAAAACAAAGGACCAACCCACAGACTATGAATTGAAGCATTAGAAGTAGAAATCAAATATGAAGGTCTTTTCAACGCTTATTTGGATAAGGTAAGTAGAGTCACTCAAAATTTTGATTGTCATTCTATTGAACCTAGTGTGCACATGGATTACAACAATTGATTCTTTAGGCTTAGGATTTTTCAATACTAATATTTGTGTTTTTAGCTTGTGGCATTGAAGCAACGTTAACATCCTTTTAAATTTAAAATAAATCTATTCATATTTTGGTGCTTAAAAATAATAATGTAGGCCCAAACAAAACCTCACTTGCATTTTGATGCTTAAATTTGAAATGATTTTAAAGAATCAAACAAATAAAAGTACATTTGGATTTGGCACATAAAATTGAACAAGGAAAATCTCATCTAGTTTGGTGCTTAAAAATGAACCCATGTGCTTGTATGGATGATTTAGGTTGGCTAACATTTAACTTTTAGTGCTTAAATTGATTAACTATGTATTTTGAGTATTTTGAGCACTTTCACATTCTATTAGATTAAAAACCTTTTTTTATTTTTCGTATAGAGGCCTATTTGAGGAATGTGCTTCTTCCTCATGTTAGAATAACTGAAGGGGGGGGGGGGGGGGGGGGGATGAATCAGTGGCCTCAAAAATATTCCAGTAAATCAACCCAAAAACTTAGTACCACAATATTAAGCCTCTAGTTATCTTTAGTCCTACAAGATGTATGCCTTCAACCAATCTTAACACATAATTACTACTCGGAGTTCACTGTTAAACCTTATTCTTAATGTTTACTGATTAGTAGTCTTTCATTTATCAAAAAATAGTAAATTGCTTAGTGTATACCGATCAATCCAGATTAGTTATGTGTAATGCAATACACTAAAGTAATGACTCATAAACACATTGACACATGGATTTTTAACGTGGAAACCATGTTAAGGGAAAAAACACTTGGGATCGATAGCCCAAATTTTTCACTCTTTTGAAGTGAGCTCGGTGAAGAGCCAACCCTGTTAAAGGTTAGAAACACACTGTTAGGTGTGACCTTGTTAGAGAATTTAAATAGAATAGTTTGTCACTTGATATTGGGCATCTCTATGCTACCTTCTATGATTGAACCCTGGTTTGTCAAATGGTATCTAGCATCTCTTGCTATCTTCATGATCAAACTTTTTGATACTCCTTGGGATGCATCTCAATATAGAAAGGATTGTTAAGTCATGCTTGGTTAAGAGACTTTCTGAATCAATGGTTAAACTAAAACAATAAATGATCTGTTCACATATACAACTTAGACTTGCAAATTTTAAGATCTATTATAAGATCAGTATACCTTTATGATCAATGTATCTTTTCAATACCTTTTCTCCACTTCTTTCTACTTGGTGATGTTGTGCTTATCTGTTGTTCGATGTCTGCATAATTATTTATCTCTTTCCTCATCTTGATTGATCAGAACTGTATGAAGTTTTTCTTCATCAATTTCTCTTCAGCATCCTTCTTCTCTATTTACTCCCCTAATTCATAATGAATTAGATTGTCTCTTTATAGACATGATTTCACCATTTCTCACTTC
Source organism: Thuja plicata (assembly GCA_018584345.1). NCBI lineage: Eukaryota > Viridiplantae > Streptophyta > Pinopsida > Cupressales > Cupressaceae > Thuja > Thuja plicata. The sequence goes on from MU225316.1 coordinate 796,329, forward strand.
TTGATTTTCTTGTTCTTGGCATGATCTACAATCTTAGCCAATCTTGCTTTAAAGCTTAACTCCAGTTCTATCCTGTATATTTCTCCTTGACAACTGGATAAAACAAATTTAAATCTTTTACTTATCTTTGGATTTAACTTGTCGATGAAAAAAATATCAACAACCAGTTAAGTCTATCTTTAGTTCTTCCAACTAAGTATTTTTTGGTTTCTAAACTTTAGTTCATTTCAGTGTTTTAACTCTTAGATAGCTTTGGTCAACACTTCAGTTCTCCTCAGGCTTTTCCATTGGGGTTGTCTATCCATCGGGTAACACTGTAATTTAGGCCGTCGGTAATGCTTGTTGATTTTCTTACTTTGGCATCACTATGGATTTGCTCTCAAGTCTCTCTGTCCGTCGGGTTCCACTAACCATCGATGTTTGTAGTCACATAGTGAAAGTTGGTCTTTTATGCATTACTGAAAGCATAATCTTTCTCTTTGATTCTTTGAAATATTTTACACTTTGTATATAACCGATCATATTATATCAAGTTGACATCAATGACAATAAAATCAAATAACTAATTTAATGTCTTACATTATCTTTTTGCATTTTGGTGATCAACTTAACATCTTCAAAAATTCAATCAGTTATATTTCATCAATCGCTCCCTTTGGCATTGATGGCAACACACTACATTATCATACTATATTATTAATGATACAATGTGAAATATATCAAGTGTATTTCATCCATCTCTCCCAAATATATTTTTTTTATAACTAATACAAATGTCTAGCTCTTAGTAAGCTCATATAGATTAGATTTGTTGCTTACAGAGTGTGTTCTTATATCTTCAATCCCTTTACTGGATAGATTTAGCAGCTTCTGTCTCTGTTCCTGATATGTGCTCTACCTTGACTGTTCCTCTCCTTGATCATCTCTTTTTATTTTGATAGCAATAAGTCATCTCTCCCTTTGTGTGTATTCTCTTCCTCATGTTACTTCTTTCCCTTTGATGGATATTTCATATGTAATCAATCTCTCCCTTTGTATATTCTCTCCCTTTGGATATTGATATAATCTCTCCCTTCGAATCTTTCTCCCTTTGAATTCTTAGGAACTTCTCTCCATGGATAATGAATGGATAATAATATAATCTCTCCCTGATAATTCTTGATAATGAGATAATCTCTCCCTTTAACAAAAATGCCAAACAATTCTTCCATATCATCTTCCATCCCTTTTTATAATATATTCCTTGAATTTCCCTATCCATTAGCAATACAGTGACTCTGGTGTTCGGTGTAGATTTGTACCTTGCTGTGTACAGATGTATCTTTGCTGGCCATCTCTATGCTTTCATCAACATGAATGATCTTCTGATTCTGTGTAGGTTGATGCAATCTCCTAGTCAACTTATTGACCGATAGACAAGGGCTGGACCCCTAGTCTCTGTCTTAGGTACTCAAATGTATCTTTCAGTAATGGCTTTGTAAAGATGTCAGCTAATTTTTCCTTGGATTGAACATATTCTAGTATCACTTTTTTTGCTTGCACTTATTCTCTTAAGTAATGATACTTGATTTCTATATGCTTAGTCTTAACATGCATGAGTGGATTATTAGAAATGTTTATTGCACTGGTATTATCACAAAAAATAATCAATGGTTCAAGAATCTTCATATTCATACCTTCCAGCAATTGTTTGATCCAAGAAATATTGGAGTGATTTGCAGCAACAGTAACATATTCTGCTTCTGTAGTAGACTGAGAGATGCATCCTTGCTTCTTGTTGATCTATGTGACAAGTCTCTCACCCATGAAGAATGCTCCTCCAGTTGTGCTCTTTCTGTCATCAATGTTTCCAGCCCAATCAACATATGTATAGACTTGAATCTCAAAGTTTCCTTCTCTTTTATACCATAAGCCATAGTCCTTGGTGTTCTTTAGATATCTTAGAATTCTCTTGACAACAGTCATATGTGATTCTTTGGGATTAGTAGAGAATCTTGTAACTATTCCAACTGCATGTGAAATATCTGGTCTAGTATGAACAACATACATTAGTTTGCCAATTATTGATCTATTCAAGGTCTGATTTACCTCATTTGATTTATCTTCTTTTGTCAGGTTACATTTGGTTGCCATAGGTGTTCCAACTGGTTTGGAATCTTCCATCTTGAATATCTTCAACACTTCCTTGATGTATTTGGATTGAGTGATATATATGCCTGCATCGTGTTGAAGAATCTGTAGACCAAGAAATAATTTGATCTCCCCAAACATAGACATTTCAAACTCTTTTCCCATTTAATTAGCAAAGGATTTACATACTATTTTATTTTCCCCAAAAATGATATCATCAAAAAATATTTCAGTAATCAGAATATTACCATCGGTATCTTCTTTTAAGTACATATTTCTATTTTCACTTGTTCTTACAAATTCAATGCTAATGAGATAGGATTTAAGTCTTTCATACCAGGCACTAGGTGCTTGTTTTAATCCATACAAGGATTTATGTAGTCTACATACCATGTTTCTCTTGTTTGGATCAACAAACCCTTTTGGTTGTTCAATGTATACCTCTTCTTCAAGTATTCCATTTAGGAATGCAGATTTGACATCCATCTGGTATACCTTGAATCCTTTGAATGCAGCATAAGCAAGAAGAATTCTTACTCCTTCTAGTCTAGAAATGGGTGCAAAGGTTTCACCATAATCAACACCTTCTTCTTGTGCATAACCCTTGCATACTAATCTAGCTTTGTTTCTTGTGACTTCTCCATTCTCATTTAGCTTGTTTGTGAATATCCATTTGGTATTGACAAAATTCTTGTCATTTGGTCTCGGTACTAGTGTCCATGTACTATTATTCTCACTCTGTTCTATTTCTTCATTCATAGCACTGACCTATTCTTCATTTTCTAGTGTAGTATTAACAGATTTAGGCTCAAAATCACAAAGTAAACATCTGGTGTTTAGTGACTTACTTCTTGTTCTGATTCCAACCTTCTTGTCTCCTATGATCTAATTCTATGGATGATGTCTTCTGACATACTTGGCAAGTTTTGATTCAACTCTTTGTGCATCATTCTGATTATCATCTTGGCCTTCATTCTGATCTCCATCACTTGGTACATCATCTTGAGTATTTTTCTAATTTTTGGTAATTGTAGCCTGATGCTTGGGTGCAATGTTTCGTTGCTCAGGAGTGATACACTATTTCTTAGGTAGAGTGTCAGGTTCTTTAGTGTAAACAAACCTGTTGTAGTCTTTTGGTTCTTTTTTGCTTTCCTTATCATTCTTCTTTGCAAATTTATCTATTCTTACATTTGCACTTTCAATGATCTTGTTAGATGACTTGTTAAGACATTTATAAGGCTTGCTTTTGGTGGAATACCCTAGAAAGATACCTTCATCACTTTTGGAGTCAAGCTTTCCATTTATTTCATCTTTCAAAATATAACATTGACTACCAAAGATTCTAAAGTAACTTACATTGGGTATGTGACCATACCAAAGCTCATAGGGTGTCTTCTTTGTGTCCTTCTTCAATTGTACTCTATTCAATGTATAGACAATAGTAATGAAAAATTCCCTCCAAAGATTTTGAGTGATCCTTTTCTCAATCATCAATGTTATTGCACAATAAAAAATTGATCTGTTTCTCCTTTTAGCAATCCCATTTTGTTGTGGTGTTCTCGGTGCAGAAACCTGTCTTTTAATTCCATGCTCATTGCAATAGTTAATGAATTCATCTGAAATAAATTCCTCTCCTCTATCTAATCTTAAACATTTCAATTCCTTACCACTTTTTTTTTTCTACCATAGCCTTATACCATTTAAACATTTTGAATGCTTCTGATTTATCTTTTAAGAACATTATTGTCATCATTCTAGAATAATCATCTACAAAGCGAATGAAATAACTATCTCCATAGTAACTATATCATCTTAAAATGGAAGCACTTCCATGTTAAGAAATTTTATCCCTCCTTAGGGGGGTGTTTTTGACCATCAACATATTATCGCCGCATTTTTTCATACTCTCCTACTTCTGTGCTTATTTAGGACCCTGATTGGGCCTCTCGGAACACTATCTATCCCATCTAGCACATTTCCCAGGGGTTTTGACTCCTTGGGTCAAGGTCAACCTCGATCTTGACCTAGGTCAAGGTCAACCTTGACCTTGACCTAGGTCAAGGTTGACCTCAACCTTGACCTACGACCTTAATTTTGACCCAGGTCCCCCTTTCCAGTTGAAAGTATGTCGGCTGTCGGGAGTCATTAGAAGTTCATTTCCTGCTTCTGGGTTGGCTGTTTTGGGTTCCAAAGTGATGAATCTTAAATTATATTTAATATAGGTCCTCTTCTAGGGGTATAGGTCTAATTGGAATTTAATTCTCCTATGTAGGCCTCTCTAGAATATTATGCCCTAGATTTATATATAAAGAAGCCTTCTCCTCTCATTTTCTCTAAGTACGAAAGCTAACTATCCAAGAAGCATAAGAAAATAACCATCAACTAAGAAATAATTTTACATGTCCTCAAGCTTTCAAAGTTCAATCAAGGTTTTCAAGTCTTCCTCTCAAGCATTCAAGTTCTCCATTGAAGATCAAGGATTCAAGCATTCAAGCCTTTGAAGGGATTTGGTTCAAGCATTCAAGATTCATCATTCAAGCCCTAGATCTATCCATGATGGTGATGTGATCTTCCTTCAAGATCCTTTGTGCATCCTCAAGACTCATTCATTCTTCCTTCAAGGTGGATTCCAAGCATATAATCATGGAGGCTTATGGTTTGTATTATTGAGTCTAAGATTTTATATTTAAATACTTGTTGACATTCGAAATACAATTGCATATCTATTATCATAGCTTCATTATTAGATATACTTCTACTACTTGCTAGCATTATCTATTTCAATTATTGATTTCAAGGTTAATCCCTAAATCAGGGTTTGAGTAAGGAAAACCCCTCCCCACAACAAACAATTATTTTTCTTACAGGGACAGGTTTGGAATAGCGAATTAGAGTGTAGATTAGGATACCCTTTTCGGAAAACTATCAGGATATGGAAACAAATTTTCTGTCAGACTGTGTAGGTCAGAATTATAAATTCAGGGTTAGAATCGACATTCATTTCTAGGTCAGAATAGAAATTTTGTTCAGGGTCAGAATCAGAAATTCTGGGTCAGAATAAAAAATGTTGGGTCAAATTTGACATTGACTTTTGGGTCAAAATCTGAGCTGAGCCAGATTAGAAAAAAAATTCTGTGTTTTGTCCATCTCTACGTTTCTATTCCAGATCCGGTTGTAGATTTTCTAGAAACTCAATGCAGGCACCCGAAAATAGAATTCTTCAGATCTATAACATTTTGAGGTTAGTACTTTTCTTTAATTCATTTCAATTAAAGTTTTTAATTTTCCTAAATCTATCACACACTCTCTTCTATAAAAGAAAATCTAAGGTCTTCCTCTTTATTCTCATTTCCAATCGATTGATTCATTTATGCATTGATCCTTCCTTTGGGGTTAATCAATTTGGATCCTTCCTTTGTGTATTTGAGGTTAAAAGGAACATCTTATCTTCCCCACACATCTCACAACACATTATTTATCTACACATTTTACATATTCCAATTCTTATCTTACAGTAACTCTTTGTTCTCATCAATCCAAATAGATCAGTATGGACTAATTCTAGAATTGCATTAGAGGTATGGGATTTACTCTTGAAACTAGACTTTGTCATCTTACCTTTTTGACAATTCTTGCACATGATATGCTTAGGCTTTGACATGCTCGGTAAGCCTCTTACTCTTCTTTTATTTCTTATCTTTATCATGTTGTCAAAATTCACGTGACACAATCACTTATGCCAAAACCACATGTCTTCATTTCTAGCCATTAAACAAGTGGTGTTAATGTCATCAAGATAGAAAAGGTTATCTTTTGTTTGTTCACCAATTTTGATCAACCTTCTTGATTCATTGAAGATCTTTGCCTTCTTATTTTCAAAAGCTACTCGGTGAGCTGTATCATTCAACTATGAAACACTCAATAGATTATAATTCAGTCCTTTTACCCAATAAGAATTTTAACATTTGATTAGGTTATTCAACATTATGGTTCCTTTACCTTCAACTGGACAAGGTGTGTCATTACCCATTTTTACTGATCCACCTTTATAGTATTCAAAAGTTTTAAACTTTTGTTTATCACCGATCATGTGGTGAGTGCATCCACTATCTATAATCCAGACATCATTCTTACTAACCTTAGATATGAGTGCAGTTTCTACATACCTTTCTTCTTCTTCCTCTGAATCATCCTTCATGGCTGCAAATACCATCTCAATGTCTTCTTTAGATTCGGTGTCAGTATCATCAGCTTTGTTCTCAGCTAGGTAACAAGCTTTCTTTCCTTTGTCCTTGTAGTCTTGGGTATCTCTTTTGTCAAATTGTTAGTTGCTTTGGTAATTTGTGTTATCACCCCAGTCAAACTTATTTTCACATGTTCTATCATTAATTCTGTTAGGACATCTTGCAGAAAAGTGTCCAACCTCTTTACAATTAAAACATACAAGTGGTAATTTACCTTTGCCTCTCTGCAATATTCTTGCCATTAGTGCTTCAATCTCATCAATTCCTTGATCCTCATTATCACTTTTACTATCATTCCTCATAGTGTGTCTATGACTTGACTTACTTATTTTCAAAGAAGATTTGAATTCAGACTCTATAGATGGTAATACACTATTATCAAAGTTATTAATCTCAAATGAAATCAGTCTACCAATCAGACCATCTAGAGTAACAGTATTGTTTGCAACTGCTCTCATTTCTTGTATAGAAGATAATCTAATAGCATATACACACAGTAAGGTTCTTAGGATTTTACTTACCACTATCTCTTCTTCAAGTACACCTCCAACTCCTTGGATAGCATTGACTACCTCTTTGATTCTGTAGCTATACTGAGTTATATTTTCTCCTTCTTTCATCCTTGGGTCATCAAACCTCCCTCTTAGGATTTATGCGTTGGCTCTTAGTACATTAGCATCTCCTCCATGTACCAGCTTCAATTTATCCCACATTTTCTTTGCAAAGGTGAAAGTTTTGACATCTTCAAACTCAGCATTAGAGAGTGAGGAAGCAAGCTCTATCATCATGCAATTATGCTCATTCTTTTCTCTCAATTGCTCAAGAGTGTGAGGTCCCGTAGGAAACACATATTCAGTATCAAGGTGTTGAGTAACATCATTACCAATACCCAATAGGTGGAGTCTTATTCTACTTTGCCATGATGCAAAGTTGTCTTTGTTCAACTTGGGCACATCTCGCTTGTTCATCTTGTGATATTTTTCTTGAGCTTGTTAAACTCCATTTCTAAGCACACAAGCTCTGATACCAATTGTTAGAATAAATGAGAAGGGGGGGGGGGGGNCGGGGTGAATCAGTGGCCTCAAAAATATTCCAGTAAATCAATCCAAAAACTTAGTACCACAATATTAAGGCTCTAGTTAACTTCAGTCCTACAAGATATATGCCTTCAAACAACCTTAACAAATAACTACTGCTCAGAGTTCACTGTTAAACCTTATTCTTAATGTTTACCGATTAGCAGTCTTTCATTTACCAAAAAATAGTAAATTACTTAGTGTATACCGATCAATCCAGATTAGTTGTGTGATGCAAAACACTAAAGTAATGAATCATAAACACATTGACACATGGATTTTTAATGTGGACACCCTGTTAAGGGAAAAACCACTTGGGACCGATAACCCAAAATTTTCACTCTTCTAAAGTGAGCTCAATGAAGAGCCAACCCTGTTAAAGGTTACAAACACGTTATTAGGTGTGACCTTGTTAGAGGATTTATATAGAATAGTTTGTCACTTGATATCAAGCATCTCTATGCTACCTTCTATGGCTGAACCTTGGTTTGTCAAATGGTATCTGGCATCTCATGCTATCTTCATGATAAAAATTTTTGATACTTCTTGGGTTGTACCTCAATATATAAAGAATTGTTAAGTCCTTGGTTCAGAGACTTTATGAATCAATAGATAAACTGAAATAGTAAATGACATGTTCACACATACAACTTAGACTTGCAAATTTTTAGATCTATTGTAAGCTCTTTATACTTTTCTGATCAATGTATCTTTTCAATACCTTTGCTCCACTTCTTTCTGCTTGGTGATGTTCAGCTTCTCTGTTGCTCGGTGTCCGCAGAATTCTTTAGCTCTTTCCTCAGCTTGATTGATCAGGACTATATGAAGTTGTTCTTCATCAGTTTCTTTTCAACATCCTTCTTGTCTATTTACTCCCCTAATTCATAATGAATTAGATTGTCTCTTTATAGACATGATATCACCATTTCTCACTTCTTGATTTTCTTGTTCTTGGCGTGATCCAAAATATTAGCCAATCTCGCTTTAAAGCTTAACTCCAGTTTTATCCCGTAGATTTCTCCTTGACAACTAGATAAAACAACTTTAAATATTTTTATTGTATTTGGTTTTAACTTGTCAACGAAAACAATGTCAACAACTAGTTAAGTCTGTCTTTAGCTCTGCCAGCTAAGTATTTTTTTATTTCTGAACTTCAGTTCCTTTCGGTGTTTTAACTCTTAGATAGCTTCAGTCAACAACTTAGTTCTCCATGGGCTTCTTCGTTAGTGTTGTCTGTATGTCACATTTCTCTGTCCATCAGGGTTGTCTGTCTATTGGGTAACACTGTAATTGTTGGGATTAATGGGAAGTATATACTGAGAGGGGAGGGGTGAATCAGTACCTCTAAAACTTTTGTATCCTTTAATCAATTAAAATTTGTAATCAATTGTATATCCATTCAATCTGATCTATACTTATCTTGATGTGAGTTATATCAAATCATAACAATTACATACATGTGAACATTCATAGAAACATTCATGAAAGTAATTTGACACATAACACAAGATATGATATCGCAGAAAACTCCTGTTAGGAAGTAAAAACTTCGGTGGGGATGGCACCTACAAAATATTCACTATCTGCAGATTGGAAGGGGTTGGTTAAGGCTTATAATTTGATCACTTCTGATGATCTACCCTATTAAGAGTATTGGTGGAGACCTGTTAAAGTCCACTCTGTTAAGAGCTTTAGCAACACTATTGAGTGTGCACTCGGTTAAGAGATTTGTTGTTGGACTGTTAAATCCACCTTCCTTGAAAGGATTTTCACACTTTGCTCCACTTGTTAGAATGATAGAAAATTATAATTTGACCTGGTAAATACAATCTCCTATTGCTGATATAGATCCAATTTAGTTTATATGAAAAATATTATCACCTAATTGTGATTGATTAATACCTTTGATTATCTGTATGCTCTGTTCTTGGTTCTTGCCAACCAAATTCACGTTTTGTTGTTCTTGTTCTTAAAATTCTTAATCTGATCCATAGATGTGCTCATTTCCTTCATTCATGTTCTCCCCTTGCTTCACATCATCTATTCATCCATGATAATGAATGATTTCATCATCTATTTTTAGATGGATTGACTTCATCCAGTTTTGATAAAAACAATGTTAACTCTAAGATTAGGTTTACAACTTGTACCTAGATCTTCTAGTCTATGTGTTTTAAATCAGTTAGATTGATTAAAGATCTTACATTCATGCATCTTGTCCCCAAAGAAATAGATTTATAACAAATAAATATCCTATAAATATAATACATTTTCTTTATCTGACATGGAATTCAGATCCATGTTTTGCAGGCTGCAACTGACTTTTGGTTATGTCTGTCAATCATGCTTGACTGTCCTTTGGTTTTGTTCTATTGGTTTCTCTATAAATGTCTTGTCAATCTGCACTGTATCTTCAATATTGAGTTCCTCTGTTGGGTTCCACTTTATCCTTCTGCTTTGTGATTTCAGTTTACACACTAAGTTGTGTCGTTGGTTCTCTTTGCACTTTATCATCTTCGGTGATCTCTTAATATCTGATCTTCGGTTTTCTTAGTCTTGTCTTTCGGTGTATGCATACCGAAAGTGTTGTTTTCATACTAATGGAAAATTAATGTCATCAATCTTTCCCTTTGACATTAGTATCAAAAACTGATATGTGCAAAATACTAACAAAATGTTAAGTATATACAACATATATAATCCTTAGTCATTTAATGAATCCCCCTATGTATATGCTGATATATCTGTACATATGATATCTTTTCCTTCTACATATCATTTTCCATATGAATATATATATACATATTTACTATTTTCCCATCTGAATGAATGAATACATGTCATTTACTTTTTCTTTTTGTATTTTTTACTTATATCATTTTCCCCCTTTTTTGATATTAAGGGCAAAGGTATTTACCTTAGAGCTTATAAAAAATATGGGAATGTGAAGACTTCGTGTATTCCATCATTTTATCCCATTGTTCTTTGAGGTTCTCCAGAGCTATGTGCTTGAGTGTGATCTTGGAGTGCATGTCGTAGATGTTGTCTGCTACAGACATCTCAGGAGTTGCTATCAGTTGCCTTGCTGAACTGATATGTTATTGTATTAGTGTAAGATTTGGTAGAAGTTGAGCTTGGAGCTTAGTTACTTCTTCCTTTAAATGTGTTTCTTCCTCCCATAGTTCATGACTTAACCATTTAATCTCTATGATCTTCTCATAATGTAGTTTGACTGCATTGTCTCCTTCGGTGGTTAAGCTTTGTGTACTATTTTCTAGTTCTGTATCCAGCTTTGCAATGTTGTCACTATTTTCTTTAGTGAACTTGTCTAGTGTGCTCAATTTTTGGTTTAAGGCTATAGCCTCAGATATGATTGGATCTAATTCAGTGATGAATTCTGATAGCTTTACCTTATTTATTGCCACTTCTTGGCTGATGTTTTCTATGAGCTTTTGTTGGTACTTCATCTCGGCTCTCTCCTCTATTGCCTTTTCAACATCAATGTTTTGAGTTGTGATTGTGTCGGTGAGGGTAGATAATTGATCAAGTATTGTCTTGCTTTTATCAATATCAACATCAGGCACTATTTGATGTAGTATGTCCCATGTTGTCTCCAGTACCATGGAGTCCTTGTGTTGTTTCTTCAGCTTCTCTTGCAATGCCTTCCTTTGGCATATTTCTCCATATTCTTATAATGCTTCAAAGTCAAGTGTAGCTGGGTCACACTTTGATATTTCTATAAGTTCATCCAATGTGAATTCTATCTTATTCTTCTTTGATTTCTTCTTATTCTTTTGAGAATCACTAGAATGTAACACCATTGCCAATTTCTCAGTTTTCTCTGTTGTGCTCGATAATGTGACCTGTTGTGCTTCTTTCTGCTCCTTGGCATCGGTTTCAGCTTGTTGGGTGTTTGCAGACATCTCCACATTCACCTTTACATCATCGGTAGCATGCTTGTCAGTTTCCCCAGGAGTAACATCTTTAGGTTTGTCTCCTTCATTGGTTTCCTTTGCTTCATCAGTCTTGGTTTCTACATTCTAGTCTTGTGAATCTGCATCCTTTTCTATCTCCCCCTGTAACCTTATTAGTATCAGTTACATCTTGAGTAGCTCTGATGTCTTACTGACCATCGGTGTTGTCTTTATTTGCCTCTTCCCCTACATCTTTGGGAGTATCTTTTTTAGGTGACTTTCTTGAGTCTTGCATGATATTGATAGCTTGTATCAATATTGGCAGTTTGCCTGGAATGTTCACCTGTGTAGTATCAACTGTTGTGTCCTGCTCATCACTTTTGTCCTTTTTAGCAGTGACATATTCATCCTTATTTATTTCCTCTGTTGGGTCATCGGTGTATGCACCCTAAAATGGTCGCCTAGACTATGGGCCCCTATTCTTCAATTTATCAAATTCCTAAATCAATGTTTTGCAATATTTTAATTCAAATCAATTTTCTTGATCAAATCATAATTAATTCAATTATTTAAATATTTCCTAAGGTTTGATCATTTCATCAATAATTTTATTTAATTAAAAGAAAATAATCCCTTTTTATTAAATAAAATAATCTTATTTAATTAAAATCTCTTTTAATTAAATAATCTTATCTTATTTAATTAAAATCTCTCTTAATTAAATAATATTATCTT
>MU225316.1:815602-826865 GCA_018584345.1 Thuja plicata
TAAAGAGAAATCAATTCATCCTATGGTGAAAACCACTTCTTGTGGCACCTTGGATAAGTACCATGATGAAAACCTGGCAAGCAGGCATCATGCGTAATTCCTCCCACTTGCACTCTTCACTTGGGGGCAAGTTCCTTCCATGTCATCTCCTCCCATCATATCTTACATCCAGCTAGCTCATGAACATCCATGTTCCTTCTACTGATCTTGACAAGGTTGAGCCTATCCATGAGCATCATGTATCCTAACATCCATGATTCCTTCCATCAACCTATTTACTTTCTCTCATGCATGCTACCCTATCATGATCTTGCTTATCCCAAGCATATCCTTCCTGTCTTTGAGCATTCATGCCATAGTCCAAAATATGCACTTATACCTCCATCACCCCTTATCCTAATTGTGCTATCATAGCTATATATTATCAAACATTGACCCCTTGGTCTTGATCAAAATTGAAAAACTATTTCTTAAAAGTCTCTTGACATGTCCACTCTTTTGGACCACATGCTTTCATGACATCAGGTCCTTATCCTATATGCTCTTCAGCACTACCCCATGAGCCTACATTGCTATATTCTTGTTTCCCTAGCTTGGGTAATCTTGAGGAGACTATCCTTGAGGGTTGCATTCACCCTCTTCATCCATCATCACCTATTCATCTCATACATCAGCTTTCTAATCCATCTGCAATGTCTTACACCTTGCTAGACATTGGGTCAAACCATTGTGATCTTGCTTGAGATCGAGTAATCTTTAAAATCTAAAAAATGGTAAAATCTCTAAAATTCTAAAAATCTCTTGCTTTCCTTCTTTAGTCTGCTTTCCTTCTTGGGTTTGCTTGCTCATGCATTTGCTTCCAGTCATCTTCAAGATTTTTCTTGACCTCACATGGATTGAAACTGGTCATACTCGGGGGCATGTTCCTGGTCTAGGGGGCATTGTCTTATCTTTTTGCATTGGTCACCAGTGGTTCTCACTGTGTCTGCCTACCGATGCTTCATGGCACTTCATCTCTTCTTGAGACTCTCTTTTGCATCAGTCATGAGTGGTCCTCACTGCGTCTGCCTGCTGATGCTTTGATCTCGTTATCAATCATTCTTCTTGAGAATCTCTCTCACTACAGTCACCAGTGGTTCTCACTGAATCTGCCTACTGTCGCTACTTCTGAGGTTTCTCCCTTCATTTTGATACCTATTTGTTTGGCTTCAATCCATTTATCATTTGGGGGCATGGCTCCCCACCTTGATCACTTTTTGGTTTACACTTGAGTCAGTAATCTTGTCGAAGGACAACTCTCTACTGGCATAAACTGGTGTTTTTCAACACCTTAATCAAACAGTGTTTTTTAACACTCTCTTTGGACACATCTATGTTTTTCAACACACTTCAGATATCTCATGATGTAAACATCTCTCGATAGCAATCAAACACATTTTCACTCACAAGCACAATGATATTTTTCAACACCCTAAACATAGACACATTCATAAGCCTTGAAACATGCTGAGATATGATTGACTCTTTCTTTGTATGCTGTCTGTTCTTATGAATTTCACTAATAGTTTCTTTGTCTACTACTTGTTGGTGCGGTTTCAATGATCCAACAACATTAAATAAATAGGGTGTATGTGATAAGAGCTTTTGCATTAAGGTGGAAAAGACTCACATCCCTCAATCTTGTTTATTTGTATGCCAAGGGGAGGTCAGAATTATCTCCTTGACTGTTATTGTTGTGTTTTTTTACTTGTGAATTATTACTATATCAAGCTGGAAACAATGTTTGGGTCACCTTGGCTTTTGTGCCTTGGTGCTTATTTCCATTTCCTATATTTTATCCGATGAAATTCATATTCATATTCTTATGGTCGCAGCGGCACCAGTAAGGATTTTATTGACTCCGATGATCCAAAATCACCCGATGATGATAAATACGATGAGTCCAACAACCAAAGTCCTAGGATTGCATTTAGCTTAGGCTTGCATTTGCATTGTAGGCTTGCATTCGCATTTTATGCTTGCATCATGGTAGTTTGGTGCTCTCTTCATTATCTTCTCATTCTTCAAAGGTCCTCATCTTTCATCATGGTTTCTTCTCGACTGCACGAGTGTTCGGTCCTCATTCTCGATCTTCATGTGCATTCTTTTGGTTAGTACCTTTTGTATATTGTGAATATCCTACATGAGATGATTAGTATCATTGCATCCATTGCATTACATTCATTTCCAAAAAGTGCATTTATATATCCATAAACATGTGCATCCATTATAAGCATAAATCAAATCATACATAGCATTTATCCATCTAACAACTATCATAGCATTTCCATACATCAATAAAACATGTGCATAAACATTTGCATATTCATCCATTGCATACATTTCTAATCCATACATCTAATCATATAGGAAATCATCTCATAAAACATACACATTTAAAGCAATATATACACATGTACAATGATGCCAAAAAATTGAGCTCATATATATATATCGATCGGTCTGAATATACAAGGGTGCTACTCGAGCACAATATGTCAAAATGGTGGTACAATCTATGTGTCAATGTATCAATATAACCACCTGGAGGAGGTGGAGGTGGTGGCATACCCTGCTACTAAGGAGGAGGAGGTCCTGTTGGAGGTGGTCCCAGTGGAATGACTTGTGCACCAGCATACTCTGTGAAAGGAAAAATCTAATTTTCTGCTTTAGGTACTGCAATAGTATACGCAGCATAATAGTAAGAAGCCTGAGTAGCCTCATATCTAGTCTCCAACTATGATCTAGCTAGTTCCTCTCGTAACTCCTAGATCTCCTGGTCTTGCTCATATATTTGCATATCTCTGATGATCACCTGCGTGTGGAGGTCGTCACACTCCCTCTGTGTCTGATGGGCTCTCTCCCTAACTCTTCAGAGAGCCTCCTGCAACTATGCTACCTGTCTGCCTACTGGAGGATCAGTCAAAATAGCATCAGCCATCACTGTATCATCCCCTTGCTTCGTAGCTCTGTCTTGGCTACCACTGGGCCCAGCACCTGCATCTGATCCCATGGGTCTCACAGGAATATCTGTCTAAACTATCCTGGGCCATACAACTCTCTCCTGCTGTTGTAGAGGTGGTTGTTGATCCTGTGGCTATTGTCCTGGTGGAGGAACCTATTGTGCCTACTGCTATGGTGGTGGCTGTACCACCTGAGGTATCTGACCCACTGGAGCTGTGAATCTCAGAAAAGGATGTGCTAACAGATAGTCTTTGTATGCAGGTGTCATACCTACATTCATCACCGCAGCCATATAATCCCACCTAGGTGGTGGTACTTGGGTGTCTATCATGTTGCGCCCCCTATCAAGCAATCTCTGCCAACCCTTCTTCATCTCATCGATGAATCGGGCATACATACAATACTCCAGAGACACGTACTGCAGCCTCCCAAACTAGCGTAATACGCATGTGAGTAAGAAGTAATCAATGACAGTAATGGTACATCCTATCAGAGGACGCAAGAAAAACATATATGATAACTCATGATGAGCATCATCCCACACCTTAGTGGCTGCCCAAGGTCACCATATGACTGTATCCATATCATCAATCTGTGCCCTCCACTGCTCAGTCTTACCCAGCGTGGGCTGGGTCATTAGACCGGCGTATCTGTAAATGTATGGCTCTAATGGCTACCGTGTATCATGGAATATCGACCTATATACAGGAAGGTGATCCTAGGCCTAGATCTGCAAAATGATGACTCCTACCGCCATAGTACGGGCACCCTGATACACAATCTCATGCATCTCATGGTACATCTGTGCGAGCATGCACTCACCCCATCCAAAAGTGACTACAAGAACAACCAGCATCTTCTGGAGCATAACACCCCAGCCACACACTAATCTGTGCTAACCACGATAAGGAACCAGATGACAATTCAGAAACAGTGCAAGAACAACTGCCAAGGGATAATCTCTGCCATAAGTCCGTATCAACTCCTCCCATGAGATGGCTAGGCCCATCACCAAATAATCCTAAAAGATGGCTCTCAAAGCCTGTGTACCATCTCTAGGCTGTGTACAATACTCTACACAAGCTCCATGGAAAGGCATTCTCAAAATCTGGTATACATCCTCCGGAGTCACTATCATCTCTCCCTGCGGAAAATGAAAAGTGTTCATCTCTGAATGGAAACGCTCAACTAGGGCACCAAGTAATCTATGATTCACCCAAATATTGGGTACACCATGCAGATATGTCAATCCCAGCCCATCAATGTGGGCCTCATCAGCATCTGATAGTCTTTGTAATAACTCACCCATGATAGGATGATGAGATCTGAAACCGATGTTTGGGAGGTCAACCTGCCAAGCAAGTGACAAATTTGGATCAGTACCTCAACAATGATGATTTTTCAAAGAAAAAGACAACAAAAGCAGCGATGGACCTATTTTACACACAGTTTAAGATATGGCAACTGGTTGACTCTGTGACATAAGAAAATGACAATGTTTGACTTTTGGCTAGTTTCCCATGCGAGAAAAATCTTTTCTCGCATGAGGAAACTCTTGTCCTACGTGAGCTTTTTGGCTTGCGCGAGACGAGATGTGTTCTCGTGCGAGATTCTATAAATCTCAAGTGGCGCACATGCGCTCCTCTCGCGAGCACTGGGGAGGGGCCCGCGCAGAACCCCTAACCCGCACGAGGATTCAGATTCCTCATGCAAAAGGCAATCAGGGACAGCGTGAGGAAACTGTTTCCTCACACGAGATTGGGCGAGACAAGTTTAAAATAGCCCTAAAAACATGCTAATGCTAAAAATTGCTAATTTTTTTTCAGAAATACAGGATCAAGTTGCAATTACTTACATGTGCATCATACTTCGCTAGTCGGTTGTGTCATCGGGAGCACTCAAATCGGTGAGAATGTATGGGAATGCTATCAATATTAGCTGGAGCCCTCGCCATCCCTAAAGTCAAAAGGTGAATAATGATTTGAAAATGACCCCTTCGGGCCTTATATAGCCTTTGACCTAATTTTTCAAAGTGCTCTATTTTCGATCAAAGTGGCACCCTTGGCTAAATGGACCATTTTGAATCCATTTTCGTGATCAAAATTGAAATCTGACACTCCTAAGCAGCTCAAAATTGCATTTTAAAATTTTTGGACTGACGTGATCAGACGCTTGTGCAGTCAATTTCTTGACGTTGCTTTCTTGTCAGGATTATCTCTTGTTATCATTTTTCTCAGTTTCGGCAATCTTTTAATCAATGTCAACTCTAGTCAATTATGGTCAACTATGGTCAAACCTAATCAACAGGACCTCTCAATCGCTCTAAATTGATTCTTCTCTCTCTTGATCTATTTTTCTCTATGATTTCTCACTCTCCTCATTATGATGTGTCATCTTTCAATTTTGCTCCCGAGGGGGCACGATGATTGCATCATTTATATTTTTGCATTATTATCAAATTAGTCTGATCTGAATCAAAATCCCCATCACTAGGGGCGTCTCATCACTTGGGGCATATTCAATTTTTCATACCTTATGGTCAAAATTGGATATTCCATGATCTTGAATCTCTAGGGGCATCTTGATGTCTCGCATCTTGTCATCTATCTTTCTAGGTATCTGAGAAATCTAACTCAGATCCTCAATTTGATTCTTGTAAGCTTTCTAGATTAATGGCAAATCCTTTTCTAGTTAAATGCAATTTCCATTCTAGATTAAAAGCATTTGAATTCTAGATTAGGAGCATTTGGTTTTCATAGATTAAATGCAATTTGCTTCCATGGATTAGTTGTAATTCATTCTTAGATTAGTGGAAATTCACTTTCTTAGATTAATTGCATCTCTTTTCATAGTCTAGTTACAATTTCATTCATAGAGTAATGGAAATTTCATCTTTCCTCACATTCTAGAAATCCTCCATGTTAGCAATGGTCAGGTTGTTGGCTCTCGTTCTGAGGGTAAAATTGACATCCACAACTAATTAGGAGGCATCAAGTCATGTCAATTGAATTTGCAGGATAAAAAATTCATGTTTATCTTTGTAAATTGAACAATTGAGTAAATACTATGCTGGGTTTGTGCATGATTTAGAGGTCACATTCAAGCACATACACTTGCATGAGCACAAACTAGGTCAATCTAAGGGCCTCCATTACAAACCCTTGCACTCCATGAATAAAGAGCTATGAATCACCATTTGAGACCTCAATCTTGAGAAATCTTGGATATAATGACTCATAGAAGTGTGACACATTTTTACCACACATTTTTGGTGCCCACTGTGGGGAAAATCTAGCC
Organism: Thuja plicata; assembly: GCA_018584345.1. Lineage (NCBI taxonomy): Eukaryota > Viridiplantae > Streptophyta > Pinopsida > Cupressales > Cupressaceae > Thuja > Thuja plicata. The sequence goes on from MU225316.1 coordinate 821,903, forward strand.
TCATTTTTCATTTTTTCTTGCAAATCTATGTTTTCATCCATACAACTGTGTGACAAAATTTCACGCTACGTTTTAATGAAAATGACACAAATTTTTTCTTGTCTGTGCAAAAATTCACATGATCCGTGGAGTTTCGTCACGCGGCCTACGGAAAATTTTTGCGCAAACTTGTGCATTAGACAAAGATATGTTTTTAACTGCTGTTATTTTTCTGTCTCTATTTTTTTGAATATTCGTGCAAATTTTTGCGATTCTGTGCAAATCTTTGCGCGATACTGTGTATTTCTTTGCACGGCCAGTGCTAAATCTTCACACGAGATCTAACACAAGAGATCTGTTATTTATTGTTGTTTTTTTTATATCTCTAATTTTTGCTGACCACTGACGTTTGCTGTTGGCTATTTTCTGTGGTTTTCTGATCTGATCGTGGGAATACTTTGGACTTGCATGGATAAATGAAAAAACACTCACATTGCTTTAGATCTGAGGTATTTTGTTGCTTATCTATAATATTTGGATTTTGGAAATAAAAATGAACCTCTCATGTGTTTAGCTTGAGTGTTTCTTGCTTTCATAGATCACATTTCCAATATTTTCTCTAAAGAATGAACCTATATTTGCTTTCTTGCATATATGTTTCACATAGTAATTAGGCCCTATGAACACTATTTGTGGTGATCTTAAGAGAGTGGGCCTAATTTTCTTGTGTTACATGTGAAGCTCTTCTTGATGATAGATCCCCTTATAGGTAGGGAAGGATTTGTTATTATCTCATGGTCCCACTTGGTTTGGTCTTCAACTTTTCACGGTACATTCTCTCTTGAGATTGGTGTTCATTGTTGTTGATATACGAACTTTAGGTGAGGTGATTTCAAATTAGTGGGTCAATTAATCTTAATTACTATGTCTGGGTGAGGTGAAGAGGCTAGAGGATTATGCTCTTTTCTCTTTTGGGAGAATAAAAAACTTGGAACCCTTGAATCCGTACTAAGTCCGCATGTGTTTTATATTGTGAGTCTTCCTTGTTAGAGAGGGTTAACCGTAGTGGAAACTCCCTTTATTGGGTAAACCACATGGATAAAAACCTCGAGCGGTAATAGCCATTTCTACCATGGTAGCAACAACCACTATATAAATGTCCTTGTGGAAGAAATCTCCACAAGTGTGATCTCTTGTTGGGTTGTCAGATCTCCTTAGCATCTCCTGATTGATTTTATTATCGGACTGTGTCAAAACCTTGGTGTGCCAGGATTGGATTTCACCCACTTGAGATTGCAAAAGTTACAGAGTTGACCATTACTACAAACCATAGTGCAACAAAATTTTTCTTTTCTAGAACTATGTGTATGATTGAAAAAGATTTTGACAACATACACAATTAGAATCTTTAGGGAGTAGAATACTACGACACTATTCTTGTTCATGTGCAAGGTTTCTTTGTCCCTTGCTCATTGTTTGAAGACATTTGCTTTCTTGGACTCCCTAATTGCTGTCTTTCATGCCTGATTCATGATAAAATCTGTTAATGCATCTAGTTGGTCAAGTAAAATGAACAAAAGCTAAGTTCTTTTTCCTTCCCTCACATGAGAAAACTATTTCTTCACGTGGCTCCCTTCGATTGTTCACGTGATACTATGAGAATCGTCACACGATATTTTGCCAGTATTCTATCTTTTTGGGTTATTATGTCACATCAATCTAGTTTCCTTCACACCAAACTACATATTGTCATGCGATCCTATGGTAATCCTCACGCGAGAAGTCATTCCTTTGCATGAAAACTATCTTCTATTACTATATGTTGTCATCTGCCAACTTGCTTGATTGTTGTCCTGTCATTTTCAATTTTCCCTAGTTGATCTAGATCAAACTAAGTCACTTACCCCACTATTAGAAGCATTTTTACACTTTGAATTCTTGTGTTTTGACCTCTTGAACTAGTAACCTTTGATTTCACAAGTGACCTTGCTTGGATTTGGTGAACTAGAAACCGTCCTTGTTGAGAAGATAAACCTTTAGATCTTTAATAACACACTTGAAATTTTTTGGTAATCTCTTGTCCATCCACTTTCATAAAAATTCAATTTCAATCAATATAACTTGGGTAAATCATCCTCCTGATCCATATGTGTTAGGGTATTCACCTGTTTATTGGGCAGCTCTATGGTAGTGTTGATTTATACCTCTTGCAAAATTCTATCTTATCACGTCTCTTTTGGACAAGTTAATGCCTTTACTATCCTAGTTTGGTACCAAAATTTCTTAGGGTCATCCTATCATCTAGTACCTTTTATTTCATTCCAGTTACAACAAGACATCAAGTAAAACAAGAAAAATGACCTCAAGTAGTCTTTAACCAATTACCCTTAGTTCAAACTCACCAAAAATGTAAGGCAAAAGAATCCATATTTGATCAATCACCTAGGAACAACTCTGAAGTTTGGTTTGATTCCAAGAGTCACCTTAGTGAGTTGGGTACACCCTTAGCATCTTCTTGATTGGATATGGATATGAGTTACACAATGACTTGATGAGAGATGGAAAACATGGATAAATGCCTTGATGACATATTTGTGAAGCATAGAGATGCTATTTCATTTGGTGGTTCCTCTCATAACAGTCGACCAGTCTCACCCCTTATCTCAACTAGATATCTAGATGCATACTGAAGGGCTGAGAGAGGAAAGAGACAAACCTATCAAGATGAGCAATCACAACATGAGAACCAAGATGAGGAACTTTATGACACTTGCGTAAATGCATCAAACTCCAATAATTTGTTTCACCATTCAAGACCAAGTTCACCGCTCAAAACATCTTCAAGATACACAAGTGAAAAACTTAAGAGAATTAAGTGTGAAAAGAAAGCCTTCCTAGATGAACAAGCTAAAAAGGAAGAGCAATTTAGACACCTAGAGTTGGAGAGACAAACCTTGTTGGAAATAGAAAATAAATCCCTCCAGGAGGAGCAAGATAGACTCTTGGATCAATGACTTAATGAACAATTTAATAACATGCATGTTAGTGGTGGAAATAAATCTCCTCCATCTACTCCTCCTGAGACTCCACAAAGTGGGATATGTTCAATGATGCCATCACGATCTCCTAGCCCTATAGGAAGAAGGGATTCAAGACATGATCATTATAGGAAACGAACACCTCCTAGGAACTCAAAACAACCTTCACAATGTGCTCATCATGGTTCACAATATGGGGGTAGTAGCTTGAGTTTTGACCTCACCTCCCAAGGCTTCATGAAAGTGCAACAAGAACCACTCTTCCAGCAGTATGTGGAGAAATATTTGGAGAAAAACAAAGCCAAGTTCCTAGACAGTTTAATCAATAAGGGTGCTAGAGTCTCTTACAACTTTGATGTGGACAAAAAGATTAAGAAGCAAGGTCCATCTCAAGAAGAGGAGATCAAAAAACTTAAGAGCATGATGGAAAATATGTTAGCACCCAAGAATTCATTCTCACTTGATTCAATTTGTCCTAATCCTTTTGAAAAAAGTGTTAGCATGAAAGACTTCCCTAGAAAGGTTGAGATCCCTCAATATGACAAGTATGATGGGAATGGAGATCCACATGATCACGTACACCAATTTTATACCACAATTTTTGAGTTCCATCAAGATGACTCATACCTCATGAGGTTGTTCCCAAGGAATCTTAAGGGTCAAGCGATGGAATGGTTCACCAACATAACTCCTCCCATTAAGAATTTCAAAGAGCTTGTCCATAGATTTGTTCAACACTTTGCATACAACCTTTCAAGATCTATCACCATGTTGGACTTATGCAACTTAAAGAAAAATCAAGGGGAATCCTTTGTCACTTTCTTGCAAAGGTGGAGACAAAAATGCTCTCACTACTCTAGAACCATTCCTAAAAATGAAAAGATTGACATTCTTGTTAACAACTTGGTTCCCTAAATGTGGTATGAAGTTAGGAAGATGGTTTTTGATTCCTTTGACACCATGGTTGAAACTGCATGTAGGATTGAGGATGTTTTGAAAAAATAAGGAATTTTGACAAAAAATGGAAACAATAACAACAACTATAATAAGGATAAAGGAAATAACTCACACTGGAATAGGAACAAACAAGTGGTCAATGATGGAGTTGTGGACCCCTCTCAACCCAAAGATCAAACCCTGCTCCATTTTTCTAGTGTCGTTCAAGCCATGAAACTCAATACATCTTGTTGTACAAGGAATTCTTCAATCTGTTGGGAGCAAGCTCAAACATAAAAACATTAGTTTGTTAGCACATCCATTCAAAATGACATGAAAAAGCAAGCAAGCAACAAAGAACTCAACATAACATCGGATTGAGCTAAAAATAAGTAACCATGCACCCTATTTTACTCATTTTGATTTTCTCTTCTACATAGGATGTAGGTGTGCTCTCTCAAACACATAAGAATGCAATGGATCCCAATGGCAATGCAAGCTTGGAGTCAAAGAAGAAATTCAAGAACTAGTATGGAAAACTAGTCTTAAATCCTTCCCGTAAGATGATGCTCAAATTGATATGCAAACTATAAGATTAAAAGCTATGATTAAAGAACTATGCTATGAGATGAGAACCATGATTCATTTTAACCAAAAAGAACCTAGCATGTAATATCTAAGTGATTTAAGCATGAACTAATAGCATATGAAAGCATGAAATCTAAAGATATGAACTTGTAAATACAAAATAACATGGTAACAATGCAAAATTGAGAGATGAAAATATGAGAGAAGGCCTCTATTTATAGAGTTTTTGGAGAGAGGAAGAGGCTTGGATGAAGTGGCACCCATGAGGCATCCACATAAGAGCCACATAGGAGATACATAGACTTGAAAAGATGGCCAATTTTGAGTCAAAGTTGGCATTTAATATTGAGTAGCTCAATATTTCAAAAGGGGAGACAAAGTTGTAAGAAGGAATTAAAGAGGAATGGGTGCCCATTTTGGAG
>MU225316.1:826915-850910 GCA_018584345.1 Thuja plicata
ATTTTGGAGAGAGTTTCCCCATGTGGGTGAGCATTCCATTAGCCTTAAAAAGGTTAGGAATCACCCATTAAGCATGGTTAAAGGATAGTTAGGTGGGGAAGTATACTTAGGAAATGAGGTGATGGGAGAAGGGTAGGAATAGGTAAGGCTTTAGGGTAGGATTAATAGGTTCCTGGCTAGGATTTAGGGTATTATTCAAATCAAATTTGAATAAATTATGGTTTAGAAGAATTAGGAAAATGGAGGATTTAATAAATATAAATTTATTAAAAAAGGGAATTTCATGAGACAAATGTATTTAAATAAAATACATTAGAATATTATTTAAACTATTAGCAAATGAAACTATTTAATTGATTGAATTAAATAGTTAGAGGAATAAGAGGGAAAATAATATTAATAATAATATTAATTTTTTTGGACGTCTACACATCTAATCAACAAGAGAGCAAGCCAAGATACCAAGATAGGCCTAAGAAAGAAAGATGTCAATTTTCAAAGCTTGGTGACTCATATGAGGATGTCTTGAAAACACTTATCGCCAACAACCTTGCACATCCTCAAGATCTAGCGAAACATTATATACCTGATGTTAAGCCACATTGGTGGGATGAGAAAGCTTTTTGCAAGTTTGATAATGGTATTGGACATGACATTGAAAACTGCTACAAACTCAAGCATCTTATTCAAGATCTTATTGAGAATGACAAGCTTAAGATAGATGGATTGAACACCAACGCCAATCATAAGGCATTCAAAGAACCGTTGCCCAAGTATGAGAAGGGGGAAACCTCTAAAGCTAAGAATGGAAAAGCTAAGATCAATTACATTTACACAGATGCGGAGAATACTATCAACATGCTTGAATTTGTAGAAGAAAATGTCAACATGATGAGGGATAAAGATCCCTATGGTTATGATCTAGACATGGACTGTCCTCCTATCTTTTATGAAGAACCCATCGTGGTGCTAAGGGGTCCTAACTCTAGAGTTCATCTCAAACTCTTAATGCTGTCACACAAAGCCAAGGTCCCATTATCATTAGAGGAACCAATTTGAGTCAATCAAGTAAACCTAAGCAAGTGGCATTCAAGAATGTCACCTCAAAACCAATAGTTAATCCTAAGTCAAGCTATAGTCTTGTTGATCAGTTACAAAGAACCCCAACACAAATTTTGGTCTTTGAGCTCTTAGAGTTGTCCCTGAGACACAAGCAAGTCCTTGAAGATGCTTTACGCATGAAAAACATCCCCAACAACTTAGATGTTGATCAATTCCAGAACATGGTTAACCACATTGCTAGCCCCCATTACCTTACCTTTTCGGAGGATGATGATAAAGCCTTGAGACACCCACACAATATTTCTCTTCATATTGAGGTCATGATCCACAGAACCTGTGTTAGGCACGTGTTGATAGATGGGGGTGTTGGAATTAATATCTGTTCCTTTAGTCTTTTAAAAGAGTTGGGTTATTTAGAAAAAGTCATAGATACCAAGAAAAGGATCACTATAAAATCATATGATGAGGCAGAAAGATGTTCCAAGGGGTTGGTCGTCCTTCCTGTTAGGATTGGCCCTATTGAAAAGGACATTTTATTTCAAATAGTTGATGTTGGCCCCCTTGCATATAATATCTTACTTGGTAGACTGTGGATTCATGATATGCAAGCGGTGCCATTTACCTATCATCAGTGTGTTAAGTTCCCTTACAATGAAATAGAGATTTGTATACCTGGGGATAACACTTTATCTGTTAACTCAATTTTAGTAGGAACTCATGTTCCCCTCAATAGAGAAGCAGAAGAGTTTGACGCAACTTTAGCTGAATGTAAAGACAAGCTTAAGTCGATAGACCTTGGCATGGGGGGTATCAACTCAACTCCCTCACAAAATTACCAGTTTCACCTTGGTCTTATGGAAAACCTTCACAAGCAAAGAGACCCTCCTTTTTAGCTATGACTTTATTTGGCACATTTGTAGAGTCCTCGGCACCTATTCAAAATGAGAAAGAAGAGACATTTGTTAGAGATTAGATCTATAGAGAAGAGAATTATATGCACAATGAGAACTTCTCTCCCTCTCCTAAGGCTTATAGATGAGGGTATACTTTTTTAGACAAATGGGCTATCCCAGACATGGCCCTCTTAATGACAGATTAGATGCTAGAGATGAACCTCTTGATCATGCTCTTTTTGGATGCAAGTCTAAGAAGCCAGTTGGCCTAGGCTTTGTGAATCACAACAAGAACACTAATCCTATCCTTAATAAGTCAGATAGTGAAGATGAACTAGAATACGTACCTATTTTGAAAAATTATCAAGATATGTGTGAAGATTGGGTCCCTTCCACTTGTCTCCTTTGGGGAGATTCAGATATTTCAATCACTCATGTGTCAATTGTAACTTTAGAACAAGATGAATCTAATGTAGAAGATCCTTTCAAAGAATATCAACACAAGAATCTTGTTTTTTTAATGGAAAGAGGAGGTGCTACCCTTGATGACACTAGACCTTCCACATCAAGAGGTCCCAAACCTTCATGGTGTAAACATCCTAGTCACAGTTCAGACACAAGTTCATATGAGTATCAATGGGACTCTCTCTCTGAGTCTTCCACAGTTGATAGAGATATTGATGTTATCCACACTTATAGTTCTCAACCCTAGGTAGCCAATGAGTCACATGTAATATTAGAGGATTTGAACCCACATGTTGCCTTAGTGGATGATTCTTCACTTGTTAGGATGAATCCCGATTTTGGTAGCTTAGAAGGATACTAGACGGACTCTGACTCTTAGGTCACTAGTGATAATATCATTCACATTTATAACCTTGAACTAGTCATTGACCTATCGCTTGTTCATCCTGACCTCATTGATTGGTCCCAACGCTATAAAGAACCTGAGTTCTTAACATTTCAAAATGATTATGAGATAGCCTGTTTCCTAAATGCCATTGAACCCATAGTCTCTTTCACCAGTGAACCATCTACCAGCATGACAGAGCTAGACATCAAGTACCTTAGTCACAAAATAAATAGAAGAGAAAATCAAAAGAATAGGAGTTCTGATGGTGAAAACCACTATGTGGCAGTGTCAGAACCCAAAAAAGTAAAAAGAAATGACATATCCAAGGGTGGAAACCTCTCTAAGACACCTAAGGATGAGGTACTTGATTGTCTTCCTAGATAATTTCAAGATAGATCTTTAGTGCTTATTGAACCAGGTGTTTTGTTTGTTTCTCCTCATGGGTACATGATTCCTAGGTCTTACAAGTTATTATTCCCATGTACAAACAACATTGTTGAATATGAATCTTTAACAAATGGACTTAAGATGGCCATAGAATGGAGAATCATAGAGTTACATGTCTATGGGGATTCACAACTAATAATCAACCAAGTTAATGATGAATATCAAACAAAAAATGAGAAACTGGTACCTTATAAGCAAATGGTTGATTCCTTGAAATGATACATCACATTCGTCACATTTCAGAAAATACCTAGAGTAGAAAGCAAAGCAGCTGATGCTATGGCTACACTTGCTTCAGTTCTTTAGTTAGAGAAACATGAATCCAGATTTGAATTCCTAGTGGAAGAGCTACATCACCCTATCTATGACTCCCAAGAAAGCCATGTCATTTGTACCCTTGTTGGTCGCGAGTCATCCCGTTATGGTGATATTTACTCATACCTTCGTGATGGCATTATACCTAAAACCTTTAACCGATATGAATGCAGAAACCTTACCTAAAACACCTCTTGCCAATCCCTTATCACTGGTGATTTGTATAGGAGGGGTCTAGATGGAACACTTATTAGATGCTTAGAAAATGAAGAATCTAACCAAGCATTAGTTGAAATCCATGAGGGCATAAGTGGGGGACATTCCAATGGTCTTACCATGGAACGAAGGTTGCTTAGGGTGGGGTACTATTGGCCTACGATGCAGATTGATGTATTAGATTTTGTAAAGTCATGTGAAAAGTGTCAAAAACATGGTAACCTAATACATGCTCTAGGCAGGGAGCTCATTCCTTCTATATCTCATTGGCCATTTTAGTGTTGGGCCTTTGATCTTGTTGGGTAGATTCATCCCAACTCATCAGGTGGACATAAGTTTATTATCACTACTACTAATTACTTCACTAAATGGGTAGAATTTGTCCCACTTTATGTTGCCTCAGGCAAGACAGTCTCTCTATTCATTCTAAACCATATCATCTATCGATATGGAGTGCCCTCTGAGATTATCACTGAAAATAGAGGCCAGTTCAAAAATAAGGACCTCAAACAACTCTGCAATAAATTCAAGATTAAACAACATTGGTCCTCCATTTACTTCCCACAAGGAAATGGTCAAGTTGAGGCATCAAACAAAACCATTCTTAAAATCCTACATAAAATATTTTGTAAGAATGGTAGGGATTGACACTTATAGATAAATCTGACTTTGTGGGCCTATAGAACGAGTATTTGTACTCCTACTAGGTCCACTCCTTTTGACCTTGCATATGGAACTGAAGCAGTGTTGCCTTTGAAGTTGATATTCCTTCACTTAGAGTTTCCCTCAAAGGTCTAGTTATAGATGAATACTACCACACCATGAGACTTCAAGAGTTAGAATTCTAGATGAAAAACATCAAGTGTCATTTGACCATATGCAGGTTTATCAAAAGAGCATGTCCAAAGCTTTCAACAAAAAGGTTCACCCTAGAGAATTCCAAGTGGGAGATCTTGTCCTACGTGAAAACCCTAAGAATCAACAACATATAGATCAAAAGGAAAAATTTGAACCTAATTGGCTTGGACGTTACATCATTACAACAACTTTGGGTCAGGTGCTTATTTAATGTCTACTACAGAGGGAGAACATTTCCCTGATCCTATCATTGTATTACACCTGAAGAAGTTCTATCCATGATGCCCATTCTGTCTGGGGGCATCCTTTGTACATACTTAGTGATCTTGAAAAAAAAATGATATATTGTCAAAAATTCTAAAAATTAGAAAATGTCCTAAAAAAATGATCATCTTAGTGAAAACCTAGCAATAGGCGCTTTGATGTATCTCCAAAAAAATTATATATTCCCAAAATACAAAAAAATCAAAAAATAGAAAAGTGCCTTGGTTAAAACCTGAAAATAGGCGCCTTGGTAGCAAACAATTGTAATAAAATCCAAGTGGTGAAAACCTAGAAATAGGCACTGCCCTTTGCACCCCTGTTTCTTAGCGCGTGTCCTCAACACTTAGCCTTTCTCCATCATGCCTTCTCCTTGTTGTCTTAGTTTGTAATTGGTCATTGTCTTTGTCTAGGGGGCATAACTGTGTTAGCTTTGGTCTCTTGGATGTGTTAGTCTTTAGGACATCTCACAAACGGTGTTTTTTTAACACCACCCAACTGTATTTTTCAATACAACCCCTGACATCAAGTATTTTTCAACACTTATAGGTTTGGCCTTACCCAATTTTTTCATGTGATTTCACTTTCTTGCAAGCATTTGATCCTTATCCTCGGAACTCAGTACCAGTTAACACACTTAAATTTTTAAACATAACACTTAATGCTTGAGCTATGTCATGATCTTTTCTTTGTGTGTTGATTGTTATTGATTTTTGTTGAGTGTCCTTGTCTAATAAGTCTCTCCGGGATGCATAGCTAGAGGACTTGGGGCATGGGGCATGCTTTTATTTTCTTTCTACTTGTGGGTGTGGTCTTGAAACTCTTGAGTGTCTCTTATTGTTCCCTTGAAACACTTAGGCGGTTTGAGGCTTCATCCTTGACTATCTTTGCACAACTATTCTTCTAGTCATCCTAGCATCTATGCCTTGATGCAAGTGTAGTTTTTCTACATTAAATTGGGTAAGCTAACATCGAAGTCATCTTGACCTTTATGTCTTTGATGCTTATGTTAGAATCTTTCCACATTCCAATCTGATATAAATCACCTTCATATCTTCATAGTTGTGCTTGTGGCTGGTGATGATTGTGTGATTTTCCAATGTCCATTAATAATGGCCCAATGATGAAAATAATTTCCTTAACATTCTCTAATGAATGATGAACACAAAGTCCTATGTTACAGTTTCTCTATTGCAAGTACACCTTTACATTTTCATGTAGCTTTCATTGTTCTGATTAATAAAAACAAGTTTTACAAGGACCCGAAACCTTTACAAAAAAAACAGAGAGTTCAGCAGGTTTTACAAGGACCTGCAACCTAGTTTAAAAGATACATAGTTTAAAAAGCTTAAACATCTTTGCCAAGGCAACAGAACAGAAAGGGACAGCAGCACAACTTATCGAACAGAGAAAAGTCCCAAAGTAAAAGCATGAAACAACAGGGACAGCAAAAAGGAAACAAACAGGACAAACAGAGAAAAGAAAACAGTTACATTTCTTTAACCATTTCTTCAGCTTCCAGGACCATTAGTTGCATGTTGTTAACAGAAGTTTTGAAATCCTCTATTTCTTTGTCATCCTTTGGGCTCTTTTTCCTCGCACTAGCTCTTGTTCTCGATCCCGGTCCCATCTTTTCCACAACACTGCTATCTTTTTCCTTATTAATCACTTCTAGTTTATCCATTAGGATTTGGGCATGACCGCAGTAGGCTTTCAAACTTATGAGACACTATTCCCCTATTTTCTTGACAGTAGCCACCAATCTTTTAACTTTTTTGTGCAAACTCTTGATATCCTCTTCCCTATTGTCCTTTTCCATGTTATCTTTAATTTGTTTCACCTGTTTTTCCAAACTTTCCACCTTTTTGGCATATTCCACCTGTGCTTCTGAATTGCCGACAACTTCCTTCATCTCCCTCAAACAATCCGCCACTGTTTTGTCCCCTATCCCCATACTATTAAGGATTTTCATCTCCTCCTGTGTTTTCTCAACTTGCTTTTTGAGAGTAACCTGATCATTATACATTATTTTAATGAAACCCGAAAAATCATCAATAATACCTTTGTTAATTTTCTTTTCATGTCCTCTTTCTTCCATGTTTAAAGGGTTTTCCATGAGCCCGGAATCCCCATCTTTGTTCTGGTCCATGCAGACATCCTCCTTATTAATGTCAGTTTTCAGCTCCCTCTTTTTGATCTCTGGTTCCTCTTTTTCATTCTGTCTATCTTCTATTTTCTTCATCTTCCTATTATCAGGGGTTTCCTCTTCCTCATCGGAAGTTAGAACAATTCTTCTTGAACTGGTATTAATGTTTCTGCGGGTCTCTTTCCCCTCAACTCTCTTCCTTTTTTTGACCTCCTTTTTACTTGCCTCATTCTCCGTCTCCGTTTCAGAGTCCTCCATCTGGGAGTTCCTCTGTTTTTTCTTTTTGTTACGCACCCCCATTTCAATCTCTGTCTCTGAATCATCAATCTATTTTTTCTTCTGGATTTTAGCTTTACCCTTTTGTTTTCTACTTTCAACTTCCCATTCCTCTTCGCTATCCTCTGTTTCTGACCCCTCCTAGCTAGCTTTCTTCTTCTTTTTCAGGTTACCCTTTTTATTTTTTATTGGTGTTGATAAGCCCTTAGCCTCTCCTTCGCTTTTTGTATTTTCCTCAAACATACTGTCATCCTCCTCTCCTTCAGTATCCTCCGTTTCTTTAATTTTCTTTTTCTCCACAGACCTAGCCTCTTTTCTAGTTTTCATAACTTCATAGACCAGCAACATAAGTCCCTGGTGTGAAGCGTGATCCCCCTTGGGATCTTTCTGGTAGCTAGTTATAGTAGCTTCTAGGGAACTAAGCAGATAATAAGGAAAGCTAATTTTAACCTTATGTCTGAAATGATTTAAAATCATAAAATGATGCCCTGTGGCCCTGGTGAACCTTCCATCCAGCGTAATGTAACTAATGAGGACATACAGAACATACCTCCAGGGCCTGGATATGTGTTTAGGGTTGTGGTACGAAGTGTCAATCTTTACCAGTCTCCTCTTTTCTTTCTCATTAACCGGAAAAGTCTCCCAGGCTTTATCTGATATCACTCTATCGCGGTAGAACTTAAGCCCCTCCGTTTCCATGCCCGTAGCTTCAGCTACAATCTCCTCTGTCACTTCCAAATACTTGTAGCTTTCATTGTTAGACTTCATGTTAATTAGCATTTTTAGGCTACATTATGAGTTTGAGAGGGTTTCCTTCATCTTTCTTGTGGACTTTAAATCAACTGTGGTCATGTTTGATCTTCAATTCCTTATCTTCTTTCATGATCTCAATCAAAATTTTCTATCTTAAATAGTTGATTGATTTTGGGGCGTTCTCTTTCTTAAGGCAAATTCTCTTTCTTCTCTCCATTTATTTCCATCTCTTCCAAACTGCTATCTCCCATTCTCTTTCACCCCACTTCTTTTCTTCTAATTCAACCTTGGGGCATAATCTTTCATTCTTGATGATCTACCTTGGTTCTATGATCCTTATATCTTTCATTTGACGTCAAGAACCTTATCTTTAGTTCGATTTAATCAAATTTATCAATTTTTTATTTCTCCTCTATCTCATTTCGATTTCGATCATGAGGGGGCAGTACCTATCAAACTTCAATCCTTGATTCAACTTTATCATCCTATCAATTGCTTCACTTGGGGAAACCTTGCTTGAGATTCTTATCTTATACATGTCAATTACCTATTTACAGGGGTGTTGACCTTGTCTTTTTCAATCAGCTTATCTTTGTCCTGATGTGTTCTTGTTCATTGATCACACGTCTGGGTTGTTTTGTGATCCCAAATCGATCTCACACTTCAACTGCATTCTTTGACTACATGTGTTCCCATAAAGATCACACATTAGTAAAAGAGGGGCAAATGTATGCACCCTAAAATGGTCACCTAGACTATGGGCCCCCATTCTTCAATTTATCAAATGACAGAATCAATTTATCAAATTCCTGAATCAATGCTTTGTAACATTTTAATACAAATCAATTTCCTTGATCAAATCGTAGTTAATTCAATTATTTCAATATTTCCCAAGGTTTGATCATTTCATCAATAATCTTATTTAAATAAAAGAAAACAATCCCTTTTTATTAAATAAAATAATCTTATTTAATTAAAATCTCTTTTAATTAAATAATCTTATCTTATTTAATTAAAATCTCTCTTAATTAAATAATATTATCTTATTTAATTAAAATCCCCCTTTTAATTAAATAAAATAATCTTATTTAATTAAAAGAAAATCCCTCTTTTGATTAAATAAAACCTCCACTTAAATCCCACTTTGTGTTGAAAAAGGAAATAAATTAAATAAAAATAAATAAAAATCCTTTTTCCTCTACACTTTCCAAGTGGTGGGCTTTTTGCCTCTTAATCATAGCCTTTGATTTTGCCTTTTGAAGATATGAGCACATGGATCAACCAAGATTTAATCTCCACCATTGCTCATTTCTTTTTGCCTCTTAATCCCCACCGTCCATTGCTCTTTATAAGGAAACCTCTCCTTCTCATTTGATGGTCAAGATTTTATGCTATTGTTATGTTGCAGGTTTGGAGAGCAATTTTGGAGGAGAATTTGAGCACTTGAGCTTGGATATTGCAACTTCTCTCTTCTTGTCTTCTTCTTTCATGCCCCCATGGAAATCCATTTAGATTAATTTTGCACTTGCACTTTAGATTAGATTCATGTTTCCTTTCATAGATTAATCTTGCATTTGTATTTCCTTTCATAGAATAATCATGCATTGTTATCATATAGATTAGTTTCCTTTCTTGCATTGTTATTATATTGGATATCTTCCATTTTCATTTGAATGCATACTTGATGATCGTGGAGACTAGCACTCTTGCTTTTCCTCTTTGAATCTCTCATTTTATGGTGTACTTGCATGGGCACAAACTAGATCAATCTGTGGGCCTTCATTACAAACCCTTGCAATCCATGAATAGAGAGCTATGAGTCACCATTTGAGACCTCATTCTTGAGAAATATTGGATATAATGACCTATAGAAGTGTGACACATTTTTAGCACACAATCGATAATGTCAATGACATTAGTGTCCACAATGTTATCATTTGTGGTGTCCTCCCATGATTCATTTGCAACATCTACAGTCTTGTTATCGGGTTTTATTATCTTCTTTTGTGTCTAACTCAATAGATGTATCACCTTGAGTTGCCTTATCAACATCTTGTTGTTAAAGGTCTTTGTCGGGGCTTACCTTATCAGTGGGTCTATTCATTATCTTGCACCATTTCTTGTGGCTGTCCCGCTCAAGCTCTATAAGATTTCCTTCAAGAAATTTGTATGCTCTCAACTTTGGTGAGTACTCCTTTTTGTGCTTCTCCATCATTTAATCTATTTCAACCTTCTTTGATTCAGGTGGCATTAGAGAAACAAGTACTCTTTATCTTATCTCCTTTTCATTTTTTAATGCAAATGTCCATCTGGAGTATAGTCTATCCAATAGTTCTCTTGGTACAAAACTGCCTTCAAATTGTACTGGTACATATTTGAAGTTGTACATTTTTTCTATGATGGCATCTTCAATTTTGTTCTAGTCTTCTGGATTTATTTTTGGCCATCTTCTAATGTTTGAATCTGTAATAGATCCAGAATTTGCAATATATACACAAATTTTATCAATAGATTCAGGTTCTTTTACCTTGACACTTTCTACCTATATATCTCATCCTGCTTGGTATCTTCTATACCCTCTCGAGTTCTAATGAATTTTCTTCCCTTTTTGTTTTTCCCTCTCTTTGGTGTGGGAGATTTCCTCTTGTAAGACCTGAACTTTCCTTTCTTTAGAGGTGAAGGAGTAGAATCTTTTGATGTTTGGCTTCTTGTTCTAGAAGCAGTTGTTGTCCTTGGTTTCTTAGATGGTGGAGGAGGTGGTGAATCCAACTCTGTTTCCTCAGAGTCATCCTTTCCTTCATCTTTACCAATAGATAACTGCTCTTTGATTTCCTCCTGTCCAACTTCTTCATCCTGTTCAGCTTCTTCCTCGATTTTTGACAGAATATTTTTGAGATTCTTCACCATCTTGTCCTTCTTCTTGACTATTTTCTTAACAACTAGGCTAGATTTTATTCTTGTCCTTGTCTCTTCATATGTACCAAACCTGGGTTATTTCTTATCCAATGGTTCATTGATCAAGGCATCAATTTATTTAGTAGCAAGATCAATGTTGATCTCATACTCTAATGGTTGTAACCATGTTGTCCTTGGTACAATAGGTTTGATGTAAGTATTGTCAATATCAACCATGAAGCATATCTCATCCTTATATTTTTCAATGAGTTGCTCAGGGATTCTTACCCTCTTTTGCATTTGGTCTTTGAATACATTGAATTATTCATCCATGACTGTCTCAAAGTTATCTCCTAGTGTGGCTATGTGCTTACTGATTTGCATGGTGACCGGTTTGGTGCTGTCCTATTTCACATCTCCTATCGATGGGAATTTTTCTTGAAATAAAAGAAGATACACATTATTAGTTAGCCAAACTTACATGTGTTTGACTTCACATTCCTGATGGTCTTTAGGTTGTCTTTCAACTGATTCAGGAGTATTTTAGATAAGTCCAATTGTGTACCCTTCTTCATAATATTGTAGGTCATGTCTACTGTACCTGATGCTATGTTGTTCAATCTGCTTACTTGGAAGAATTTATAGCCCAGAACACATGCACCAAACTTGATCTCATCATCAGTTATTGTGGTAACTTTTAGTCCTCTGCCATCCCATTTGGCTCATGTCATCTTTTCGGTCTCGGCCTTCAGTGGATGCTTGAGTGCCTTTACTTTTTCTATTGCGGGGTAACCAGTGACCGCATGAATGATGTCTCGGGTTATTACCTTCAGTTCATCAAGACATAGCTTGTTGTTACACATTTGGCTTAGCACTAACTGAATCCATTCAGTTTTGAAAACCTTTGGGAACATTAGGGCATTGGTGAGCCCTTTTACTTCAATGTGCTTATGTTCATCTTTTAGTGTTCCATCTTCATTGCATAGCTTTTTATAAGCTTCTTCAACCTCTGATGTTCCTATTTCTGCAATCTTGCAGTGTATGAAAGATCATACATCTTCCATGAATAAAACCCTAGCTGGGATGCGTGAAAATGCTCTAGCATTGTTGGGTTGTGAGGCAACCTCAGGATGGATCTTATAGTTAGGTTCACATTTTGTGTTCTTGATGAGCTTGAACTCATCCTTCTTTGCGTTCTTGGATTTCAAGGTTCGAGAAGTTGAGGCCATTTTAAGATATTTAGGGCTTCTTGTGAAATGCATAAGAATAGAGTTTGTCAGTTCTTTGGAACTTACTATTTTTTCTTGCAAAGATTTCTAATCTTATAGGAGTGTTGTTTGTTGAGTCGTGATCGCTCTGTGATCCCTTCTCTCTGTGCTCAAAAATTGCCTTGGTTACTTTTCTCTGGGTGTCATGAACAAATGAGTTGTTTTGATGCCCTGTTTATAGCCATTGCCCTAAAACACATGCCACAAATTCTTACCAAATCCTTGGTGTATAAAGATGAAGTTTTTTAGTGAAGACTTCACTTTCCTTCGGTGACAATATAACATTTCAGAGTAGTTGATATCCCTTTTGCCTTTTACTGACGGGTTTCGGTATTGTAGACAACTTTGTTCACTTTCTTGTTTACCGAAAAGGCTTGATCTATACTAGCAACTTTTGCTTTTACCTGATGCTTCTCGGTAAGTGGAGGTAGTCTTAGCATTGAGTGTATACCGACGAGTTTCAGTATATATGCCCGAAAGCATAGTTATCACATATTTTAACTAGCAGTACCATGATGCATCTTTCTTATGCTAATTTGGCATTATATCAAAATATATATTATGGAACTGATGTAAAATAATAACTTGGGGTAATGCATTTCCATACTTACTTGTTCTACTTAGGTGGGGGTGGTGATGTCACCGGATCTATTGGATGGGGTGTCACCATTTGCATTGCTTGGTCCAACTTCATCATTGCTTGAAGCTTTTCTCCACATTTTGTCTCTAGCCCTCTAGATATCTTCAATGGTGTTTCCATTGGGATATGTCCTGGTCTTTGTCATTCGGTCTTTGCAGTCTTTCTTGAGATGACTAACTTTATGAGAGTGTAAGCATGCTATTTGGAGGTTAATCCAGCCTCTAGAATTTCTAATCCATTGTCTCATACAGTTTGTAGCAATGTGACCATATCTTTCACATGCTGTACAATTTGTCCAAGTATTGTAATCCATTACATACTGATTATCGACTCTCTTTGGTTGATAGGGAGTTTCTTGACCTTTAGGCTTCCATGCTTGCCTTTTTTTCTTCCAGCATTCAATAGTTGTGTGCCCATTCATTTTGCATGTAGGACAGTATTTGTCCATGTAGGTTTCCTTCTTTGGTTGTTTCATCTCAGACTTACATTCATATGCTTTATGTTCTTTCTTTTTACATTTATAACAGAATGAAGATGTAGATTTAGGAATACCTTTCATTTTTCCTCTGCATACATTTGATGTATGGCCTTGCTTTCCACAGTGATTGCATGTAAGCTTTCTTGGTCTTGTATTTGTGTAGACATTCTTTGGATCAACTTGATTTGATGATTCTCCATTCTCGATAAAACCTAGATCAGTATTTTTGTTGACTCTTCGTTGTCCTTCAAGAAAATCATCCATTTTTATTGCTTTCTTCAGCTTTCTTGATAATTTCATTATGCTGTTGCTGAATTCTTTTTTCATGTTTCAACTTTTCATTCTCATCCCCCAGTTCATTGATAGCTTCTATTCTTTCAATGAGTTCAACATTTATTCTGTTTGCTTCTTGACTCATAAGAATAATCTAATTTTTAATCTCATGGTGATGCTCTGTAAGTCTTTGTATTTTAGACTCTTTTTCTTGTATCTTTTATGTGATCTTTCTTCTATCATCAATAGCTAGTGTTCTTTCTTGCTAATCTTGTCTAGCATTGTTCATGACATCAATCATCCTTATTATCTATGTCTCTTTACCAATTTGGAAAGATTTAACTTATCTAGCCAGATGTAGATTGATTTTAGTTAGGCTTGTGATGCTTTCTTCTGATGTATCTAATTATTTTCTTGTAGTTGATCAAGAAGATTCAAAGAAATCTGGTATCTCTTCCTCATGATAATCTGTCTCATTGCAGTGAGATGTCATATTCTTTCTTTCATCTAGCAGTTGTCTCATATTGATTCTAGCTTCTTTATACTGTTCAAAGAACATCTGAATTTCAAGCTTTTTATTCTCAATATTTTTATCAAGTCTGTACTTCTCCATTGTATGATCTTTTCTCTTAAGCCTTTAAGCTTTCCAAGAAGAGACTTATCTCTAATACCAATTGTTGGGATTAATGGGAAGTATGTACTAAGAGGGGAGGGGTGAATCCATACCTCTATAAATTTTGTATCTTTTAATCAATTAACCTTTGTAATCAATTGTATATCCATTCAATCTGATCTATAATTATCTTGATGTGAGTTATATCAAATCATAATAATAACATATATGTGAACATTCATATAAAAATTTATGAAAGTAATTTGACACATAACACAAGATAAGATATCGTAGAAAACTCCTGTTAGGAAGTATAAACTGCGGTGGGGATGGCACCCACAAAATCTTCACTATCTCCAGATTGGAAGGGGCCGGTTAAGGCTTACAATTTGATCATTTTTAATGATTTACCCTGTTAAGAGTATCAGTGGAGACCTGTTAAATTCTACTCTGTTAAGAGCTTTAGCAACATTGTTGAGTGTGCACTCGGTTAAGAGATTTGTTGTTGGACTGTTAAATCCACCTTCCTTGAAAGGATTTTTACACTTTGCTCCACTTGTTAGAATGATATAAAATTACAATTTTACCTGGTAAATGCAATCTCCTATTGCTAATACAAATCCAATTAAGATTACATGAAAAATATTATCACCTAATTGTGATTGATTAATACCTCTGATTATCGGTATGCTCTGTTCTTGGTTCTTGCTAACCAAATTCACCTTTTGTTGTTCTTATTCTTGAAATTCTCAATCTAATTCATAGATGTGCTCATTTCCTTCATTCATGTTCTCCTCTCCCTTCACATCATCTATTCATCCATGATAATGTATGATTGCATCATCTATTTATAGATGGATTGACTTCATTAAGTTTTGATAAAAACAATGTTAACTCTAAGATCAGGTTTACAACTTGTACCTAGATCTCCTAGTCTATGTGTTTTAAATCAATTAGACTGATTAAAGCACTTACATTCATGTATTTTATCTGTAAAGAAATGGTTTTAAAACAAATAAATATCCTATAAATAGAATACACTTGCTTTATCTGACTTGGAAGTTAGATCCACTTTTTGCGGGCTGCAAGTGACTTTCGGTTCTGTCTGTCGGTCATGATTGACTATCCTTCGGTTTTGTTCTATCGGTTGCTCTGTAACTATCTTGTCAGTCTGCACTGTATCTTGCATATATGGTTCCTCTGTCGGGTTCCACTTTATCCTTCTACTTTGTGATTTCGGTTTACACACTAAGTTGTGTTGTTGGTTCTCTTTGCACTTTATCATCTTCGGTGATCTCTTAATATCTGATATTTGGTTTTCTCAGTCCTGTCTTTTTAGTTTGTGCATACCAAAAGTGTTGTTTTCATACTAATGGAAAATTAATGTCATCAGTAATTCAGGCTGTCAGTAATGCTTGTGATTCTTCTCATTGGTAATGCTTGTCAGTTTTCTTGCTCGGGCATCACTGTGGCTTTGCTATTGGGTTTCTCTGTCTGCCGGGTTCCACTAACTGTCAGTGTTTGTAGTCACATAGTGAATGATGATCTTTTATGCATTACTGAAAGCATAATCTTTATCTCTTTGATTCTCAGAAGTCTTTGACACTTTGTATATAATTGATCAGATTATATCAAGTCGACATCGATGACAATACAATCCATTAACCAATTTAATGTCTTGCATTATCTTTCTACATTTTGGTGATCAACTTAACATATTCAAAAATTCAATCAGTTATATATCATCACCTTAGAGGATGAACTCAAATCAGTAATCCTTTAAGATGATATATAAATAAGACGCGGGGCAAACCCTCAAATTTTCTTATATCTAACCAAGCTTGAAAAATGTGTGTGGATGAAAGCTTGGAGCAGGCCTATGTACCTAAGGAGTCTACATGGTCCACTAGATACTTAAGTGTCTCACACACTTACAAATGAATTGGGGAAACACCACAAAATCTTACTAGAACCCTGATAATTATAGGCCACCTGTTTCACCCCCGAACGTCAACTTATTTCAGTACAAGGGGAGGGAAGAATCTTCCCCCACTATATCCCCATCATATGTTTCCCATGTTATTATGTTATTTGAATATAAATATTCTTTATCATGTTAAAAGACATGTGGCAAAAGGAAAAAAACACAGGTGCATTCAAAATTGTTTAAGTCCTAGAGTGTGACACTGTTGTGTGAGCTGATAGATTACAAAGTAATGGGCATGGAATATTTTGTATGAAGCCAAATGACCTTTAGATTAGACTGACTATTTATGTTTTTTATTTGTGTCTGACCTTGTGAAAACTTGCAACTTGAAAGAGATCTTGAGCATACACAGATCATTTCTTTTTTGAGTCAGTCTTAAATCTCTACTGAGTGTGTGATTATTGTGTTTGAAAATATTTATAACTTATCCTCAATAATGTGTTGCACATAGAAAACAAAATCAAAACGAGTAAAATGTTCCACTTGTCCTTTATCTAGAAATTTTGTGATCGACACACCCTTGCATATTAGAGGCTCATATCCTACTTTTTAGTGTCATTTACAACCTTACATAGTCATTTAACTTTTTTCATCGTCATCAGTTTAGTCCCAAAAAAACCAAAAAGTCCCAAAAACATAGCTTGCATATCCCAGGGTTAAGTATTCCACCTTTTAGAGTGATTTTTTAGATTAGAGGATAGATCCTTTTAGGACATTCCTATAGTAGTTTTGTATTTTATCTTGACTTCATTGAAATTCTGGTTACCATCTTAGGTACTTATCATTCTCATCAACATTTGTCTTAGTCATAGACATCATTCTCACTGTCAAGATAGTCCTCATTATTATTCATGTCTTTCTTTAAAGGGTTTACCTTTTAAGTTTATATAATCTATCTTAGGGTACAATACCTATGGCTTAGGCACTATTCTAGTCGATCTTTCATAGTTTGTATTAAAATCCCAAAAATCCTAGAAAATCTAAATAAATATAGTTTCCTTAAGTCATCTCTCATATACCTTAGTCATAGATTTTCATTTTTGCACACGTCATTCACACAATCCATGAAAGTTAAAGTAAAAATGGACCAAAATAAGGATTCCAATGATATTTATATTAGTGAAATTGATTTCACTATTATGAGGACCTTGACACTAGATTTCAACAACCTAGAGACCATGTAGCCTCATGAGAAAAAAACAAGATGACATTCCACATTTACCTCTCATACCTCCACCAGGAGATGAGTTCTCACATGAAAACATTACAATTAGATGGAGAGAGGAAGAGGCTCTTGAGGCCTTAAAATACCTTGGGATAATGATTATCATAGGATCCATATTGTCAACTAACCCAAATGTATATTTTCAATTACTTTCATAGAATGATGCCAAGTTACTTGATAAATTCAACATATCCACAAGAGTAGAGGACATACACATTCCATCCTCTTAAGCTGCTACAACTGTGCCCCTACACTCACTTCCCCCACTAACATATACCAACACCACTCAAAATGCATCCCAAGTCACCAAGTCTTCCACTACACTTGGGATCCAATACAACAATCCTTTATTTTCCAACTTTCCACCCTTATCTAGTGCACCTATCATGACAACAACACCTTATATATTGTCTTTTACCCATCCAACGGGTAGTTCCAATATGGCTCCTCAAGGTCAAAATCCTAGTGGTCTTCAAACAACATCCCTTTCAATCTAGGACCCCCCAAATCAATCAAGGGGAACCTCTACAACAAACTCCAACCAACCCTAATTATTCAAGGATTCTTTTTATCATTTTAGGATAATGTAGAGCAACTGGGTCTAATAGTTCCCATCCTATTATACTACGCTAGTATATTCCACCACCACTATATGTGCCTCAGATGCATACAAAAATGGGGTATAGACCCCCATCCAATTAGGCATAGTCGTATAATAGTGGGATTCCATTTGTTAATCCTAACACAATGTCATCCACATTGTCACCAATTGGAGTCCTTTCTCAACAACTTACCCTGCAACAACAGGTCATAAAACTACAAAAAATCACTCCTAAAAGGTCTTACACATTAACAAAACTTAGTATTTATCCTTTTAATAGGATGCTGAGCATGCCACATTTTCCACAAAGCTTTGAGACACCTAAATTTGATAGGTACAAGTAAAATAGTGATCCCTGAGACCACATGTAAGAAATTTTAATGGCTTGCATAGAAGTGGCATATGATGACACCTACTTTATGAGAATTTTTCCATGTAGTCTTGGTGGGTTAACCATGAAGTGGTTTTCCATACTTCCTCTTGGGATATGATCATGGAATGAACCGGCTGAAAATTTCATATCCCACTATTCACATAACATCACCACGAAAATAACTGTTATCTCTACAAGATAATTGTGTTGTCATTAATTTAGTAAAATTCATGGAGTCAAGGAGAATCAGTCGGTGAAAGGAGATAGTCTAGTAGTAGGATAGTTGGTAATGCACACTAAGCCAGTCGGTAAAGTAATAGAGTACCAAACACCTACAATTATCGAGAGACACACTACACAAAGCACATGTGTAGTACACCGAGTATTGAAGATCATTTAACCAAGTATTGAAGAGTTACTCAACCGAGTTGGACAATTTATTCAAAATGTGATCAGATCATATTTAATGATTACCAGAGCATTAATTAAGATACTACAAACATGTAGAATGGTTTGTTACATGATCAATGATTTAAATAATTTAGAGTGAAGATCTAAGGCATAGATCAAGTGGCAAAAAGAAAGTTTGTTATTTCCAAGAAAAATAACAAGTACCGAGGTAAAAGTGATATGGTTACCAAGATGGAAAGAAGATCTAATGGTTAAGAGAAATTCACAACATACCTAACACATAAGATGAAGAGGCATAATCTCATCTATATATTAGATGAAATTGATAGTTAATTAACACATGAAGAGAGCAGAGAATTGAAGCTATTTTCATTGTTGTTGCTAAAAAAGTTAAAGGAGTTATTGAAGAAAAAGAGCAAAGAAGAGAGCGCCGAGAAGAAATTTTGTTACAACAGAGAAAAATAGAACAATGCTACAGTTTCAGATTGAGGTAACACAATTAGAGCACATAGAGTCTGATCAACATTTTTATTTGATGCACTTATTGCAGACATTGTTAAGTTATTTGATACTATTTTTTTGAGAGCTTTAAATCCCAATATTGGGTAGATCTTAACCAATCTTATATGTGTAAATCCTTTAACAAGGTACATCTCTAAGTGTAGAGATTGTAAAAATCCTTTAACTAGGTAGACCTAACAAGTCTTATATACTCTTAACAGGGTAAGATATCAAAAATAGCTAAACTTTCTAGCTCTAACTGAGCACCCTTTATACTGCAGTTAGTGAAGGCTATGGGTGTCATCCCCACCATAGTTTTGCCCTCTAACCAAGGATTTCTACATTACCAAAATCATGGTGTTATGAGTTATATTGTTTAATGTTTTGATGTTATGGTTTTATAAGCTTTATATTACTTTCATTTCAAGGTTATGAACTTAGTATTCAATGAGCATCAATATATGGTTTATTGGTGAATGTGGTTAGAAATTTTTTAGTGGAATTGATTCACCCCTCCCCTCTTAGTTTGAACTTTCAATAATTATTCCAACAATTGGTATCAGAGCTAGTACTCTTGAGTTAAAGGTTTGACCACCTAAGAGTTAAAGATCATAGTCATGGAAATTTATAGGCAATCTAAAAGGATTGATGGTCTTGAATTTGAGTTGGAGAGTGCACGAGAGTTAATCATGGATATGAGAAAGAAAATTGAGAAGTCTCTGAGGATAAGAAGGAAACTATATGATGAGATAAAGGTTACATAAGAAAAAGTTGATACACTTGAGACAACATCTGAAGGAAGCTTGACTGATGAATCTGAAGCAACTACAAGAGAAATACTTGAAAATAATGATTCACTTACTGAGCTGTTGGATTTGATGAAGAAATATCTTGAATCTAATAGCATAAGAATGACCAAATTTATTGAAGGAAAAGGACAACTGAGGATGAAAATATAATGGAAGAAGATGAAAAGACAAGTTGAAATCAGCTTAACTGAAAAAGATAATGAGATCTTAAGAATAACCCAAGTTCACTATAATATGACAGACCAACTTCTGAATGCAAATCAAGACTGTACATGAAAGGAGTTTGAGAACCAAGCACTAAAAGAAGAGATTGAAATAATCGACAAAAGATTGAAACTAATAAAGATGCAAATGAAATACTAAGAAGAATTGAAGAAGCATTGAAATCACTGGAAAAACGGGTTAAGAATCAGAAGCAACTGAATGAAAGATCAAGAAATCGATTCAATGAGAACAACACTACCAAGAAAGGAGAATCATCTAATCCAACAAAAGATCAAGGTACTGTACCCCTACCAAAACTAAAGAAGCCAATTATTGTGGGAAGTCTGGACACACTGGTAATGTTTGCAGAAGCAGAAAAGGTAAAGCATCAAGTACACCTTAATTTGATGGTTATTGCTTTAGATATAATAGGTATGGACATCAATATTTTGAGTGTAGAACCAAATTTACTAATAACAAGAGGAAACCTAAGTTTGATGGTTACTGTAAGAATTACAACACGTATGGTCACATGAATGAAGAGTGTAGAAAAAAGGAAAGAAATGATAAGTGGATTCCTAATCAAGATAATTTAAACACTAACCAATCATGCACATATATACCATGGGATTATAATATAAGGATTTCATGTTTATCTTGTGGAAGATATAGACACATTGCTACAAACTGCATATTGATGCATGAAAGGAATAAAAAAATATCATGGAGGAGCCCTGACATGACATGTTTCCACTATCATAGGGTAGGAAACCTAGCAAGAAATTTCAGATACTGAAGAGATGCACCAACCAAAGATGAATCTACAAGGATTGCCCCATATACTATTGAAGAAATCAGAGAAAAAATGAACAAAACCTAGAGGAGAAAGACTCAGGAAGATGGTGTGAGGTATGTAGGAACTGCATGCTTATTATAAATCTTACTTTAGTTCCTAAGCATTAGAGTTAAGATCCATATCAACATATCAAGATGCATTTGGATAAGTTGTGAAATTTTAGTTGAACATTGTAATATATGGTTATTTTGTTTATTTGGTTAAGAAAAGTAACTATGTTGTCGGTATAAAGGTATAAGAGACTCGACAAACATATTTAATGTAAATAATAAAATCTGTTGGAAACCCTAATCATGGAAAAGCTATATATAGGTCAGTTTGTTATTCATTTGAACCTAACATTTTCAAAGAGCATTTGAGCACACTACAGAGCGATCATTCTGTTGAGAAATCAAGCGATTTGAAGGTATTTATGAATCTTTATACAAGTATTGTGAGACATTTCTGTGATAATTGGTAAGTACCGAGATGTATTTGTGAAGCTGTGTTTAATCAAACATGCCCTAGTTTGTTCAAATGTTACATTTGGAGGTAACCATGGCACCAAGGATGCAGAGACCAATACTAGTAAATAATGTTGAACTGGTGAACCCTAAGTACAAGTTTCCCACAGCTATAGCCACAGAAATAGATATGATGGGAGCATTATCTTCAATCCCGATGTGAGTACTTTTGATTGAAGATGTCATTACATTTATTCATTGCAAGATCAAAGATTTGTGTGAAGAAGAGATTGATGCTTCATTCAATAAGCTATGGGTAAATGGAAAAGTTAAGGATGAGCATACACATATGGAAACAAAAGTTTTAATTCATGCAATACATTTATCGAGGGTATTCAAGCCCGAATGGGTAATGATGGTACTCAGTTGAGTACATGACCAATTAATGTGGTTGGATGAACTGATTAAGATAATGAAGGATGTCTTTCACCTCATCACCATATTCCCTATTGGAGACATACCCAAGGAAATAAAGAAAATTGACAAGGGTAAGCTCACCGAGCTAACCAAGGCACAATGGGATGGCAGACAAATGAGGATATCTAATGTTGAGGATCCTGAGTTAAGGTATGCATAAAATATCATATCTTACTGAGTATTTCAATCATCCCAAGTGGACAATGTACCATGTAGAGTAGTAGACCTAGCATTTAAGATAGTGAAGAAAGTACTTCATATAGATCTTTGTGAAGTTTTGTTAAATCAAATAGATGACAACATGAATACAATTAGAAAGGTGAAGACCAACACTTTGAAATTTGGTTCATTATTGGTATTTATTGTCTTTTACCATCATAATTTATTTCCCTCTATTGGAGATATAGTATGGAAAACTGATAAGTCGGTCATCTATGAAATGAATGAATGTATACAAAGTCTAGGAGACAAATTTGATGAAATTATGTCTGATTACTTTTTGAGATTTCAAGAAAGTATGCATAAGAGATACAGAGTTCCACCTCAACTAATTGCTAAATATTAGGATAACATATGTTTTGAGGTAGATACTGATGTTTTTATTTTCATGTTTGTTCAGCCTAGAGTTGAATGGATTCAACTGATGGGATGTGAGATGGACATTGATATTGGTTTGAAATAGATAGAAGAATTATTAGCTAAACCAATTGATCGTAATGAAAAAAGGTATGACACTTATGAAGAAGTGAAAGATAAAATCAAGCAAGGTATAATGGTACCTAGGTCAATCAAGAAAGTGAGCAAGATTATTGATGTTTTATCAAAAAATATTGGAGTTGATGATACATTGGGTAAGGACAATGAAAATGAACAAGCTATTTTTGTAGTTGACAAGCAACATGTGCATCTATCATCACCTAGTAAGAGAGGTATTGGAAGGAACACCAGATCCTTAGTACAACTGAGAGAAAAGAAAGTTGCATATGTAGTAAAACCGAGAGGAAAGACTTATGTAAGATCCAAAGGAAGGACACAACCTACAAGTACCAAAAGAAGATTATTACTTGGTAATGAAAGTGAAACATAGTCTGATGAGGCAATCAATTCTATACCAGTTGCAAACCTTTCACATGTTCCACAAAGTCTTCATGACTTTTTGAAAGGATTAAAGAAATCAGGAAGATTAGGAGCCTTCAGGAAATCCAAATATGAGAAAAAAATGAAGAAGATAAAAAGAATATTTGAAGAAGCCATTGTGGTAACATTACTAAAATATAGATTAACACCCATTGAACTTGTAGACAAGTTACCAGAGGAACTGTACAATAAGATTGATGCAATATGGAAGTATGCTATCAATGTAGAAAAGGAAATGAGAGAGATGTCACTAGTACATACTATTCCCGACCTTGCACCATCTAAAATTCATGAAGCATTAAAGAAGTATTCAAATAGATTTCTAGTCAAGGGAAGAGCCCTAAGAATAATGAATTGAGACATACAATCTGTGGAGAAGGAAACAAATGCAAAATGGAATGATATATTTCACATAGATGATACTGTAGACACCCTAAAATGGACAGGCTTGCAACTTTACATTAAAAACACTAATTTTCATCTATTAATTAATGGTCTCTTAATCATTAATTAATCATCTATTTTCTTCTAAAGTCATCTTTCTCAAATCATCTAATCCAATTCTCAACATTAATTAAATAATTAATTTTATTTAATTAATTAACATTTAAATGATTATTTACCAATATTTAATCAATTAAACTCAATTTCCTATAGTTTAAATCCAAATATTTAAACTTACTAATTTATTCTTCCAATTAAATTAATTTCAATTAAATTAATT
>MU225316.1:857572-892297 GCA_018584345.1 Thuja plicata
TATGATTTGATCAAGGAAATTGATATAATTGATATTGTTGATATTTGAAAATATTGATTCAGGGATTTGATAAATTGAGAAATGGGGCCCAAAGTCTAGGCGACCATTTTAGGGTGCATACAGCACTTACCGAGCATAAAGAGTCTGAACAACATTATGGTTGATGCATACTTGTAGACATTTTTGTAATAGTTAGGAGAGTAGAAATATCTTAAGTGGGTACATCTCTTAGATGAGAGATTGTAGAATCCTTTAACAATTTATACTGAATAAGTCTTTTGTACTTTTAACCGAGTATAATAATCCTAACAGGGTAAGCTATCAAAAGTGGCTAAAATTGTAGCTCTAACATAGCAAACTTTATACTACAGTAGTGAAGGATTGTGGGTGCCATCGCCACCATAGTTTTTTCCTCTAGTAAAAGATTTATGTGTGACTAAAAATCACCGAGTTATCTATCATGGTTTTCTAATTTACTTTACATGGTTTTCAATGTTTTTATGAATGATATCCATTTCGGTGAAGAATAAAGAATAGTAGTTAAAAAGTTTTATAAGTACTGATTCACCCCTCCCCTCTCAGCACTTACCTTTCCATAGATTAATCCAAAAATTGGTATTATAGCTTGGACTCTTGAGAAAAGGGTTTAACCACCTGAGACTAAAGATCATGACCATAGAAAATTATAAGTAATTTAAGAGGATTGATAGTCTTGAGTTTGAGTTGGAGAGTGCACAAGAAGTGATTGAAGATCTGAAAAGAAAGTTAGAAAAGTCCTTAAAAGTGAGGAAGCAGTTGTGCAGTGAATTGAAATATACACAAGAGCATGTTGATACTCTTGAAACAACATTTGAAAGTAGTATGAGTGATGAAGCTTATTCAACCATTGAAGAACTCATGAAAAAGAACAAGAAACTCACCGAAGAACTAAAATTGGAAAAGATAGATCAAGAAACACAAGCATTGGCAACAAGTGAGATACTTGACTCTAAGGGAGTAGTTGAAGATGCATTGAAATTAACTAAAGAAGAAAAAAGATAGTTTGAGACAAGAATAGATGAGAAAGACAATGAGATCATGAGGATAACACAAGTACACTATAATATGACCGATCAACTAATGAGATCAAATCTAGAGTTGACCAGGAAAGAAATTGAGAATCAAGCACTGAAGTGTGAAGCTAACAGATTGACCAGAGAACTAAAATATAAAAAAGAAGCCAATGAGGTACTAGAGAGAAATGAAGAAACACTGATATCATTGGATGCACAACTTAAAGGTCAATGACAACCAAAAGACAAATCAGACTTGGATTAAATATTAAGAGAACTATTGAGAGAGGTGAGTCCTCTAATCAAGCTTATAGTCAAGACACTTCTTCCCCACCAAAGTCAAACAAGCCTAGTTGCCACTGCTATAGGAAACCTGGACATACTACAAAGGTATGAAGAAGTAAAAAGGGGTAAGTCACCAAGTTCACCCATGTTTCATGGATATTTTTATAACTATAATAAGTATGGGCACTGAGCACTTGAATGCAGATCAAAGACTGAAAACAACACAAGAAATCCAAAGTTTGATGGCTACCGCAATAACTACAATAAGTATGGTCACAAATCTGAGGAATGCATATCACAAAAGAGAAGTGAAAAATGGGTACCAAACTGACATAATATACCAAGAAACCAACAAGGTACATCTATACCATGGGACTTTAACACAAGGATACCATATTTATTATGTGGAAGATATGGACATATTGTTGGAAATTGCACATTGATACATGGAAGGAATAATAAATCTTGGAGAAACCCTGGCATGGGATGCTTCCATTTTCACAAGCTAGATCACCTTTCCAAAGACTATAGGAATCGAGGAAAAGCTCCTACCGAGGAAGAAACATCTAAGAAACCAAAATTAAATGTTGAAGAAATGACAGGTTAGGTGAATGAGACATGGAGAAGAAATACCATGGATGATGGAATATCATTCAGGATAGTTGAAGACACCTCGTCCTCTGGATCGGGTGCATCTGACTGTGCCTGATCAGTTATGAGGTATGAGTAGGAACTACAAGTTAAAATTTCAAATCTTAAAACAGTTCCTAGTATATGTGCAGAGATCCATTTGAGAATACTTAGATGCATCTGGATACATACTGTAGATTTTATGTTTCATATTTATTCAGTGAAAGGAATTATAATGTTGAATCATTCAATAATAGGAAATGATAAAGGAAATTGGTAAAGTAAGTCAGTGGAGCATTAATTGTTACTACTATGACCGTTGGAAACCCTAAACCTAGAAAAATCAATAAATAGACCTCATCATCTATTATTATTTCTTACCATTTTCTAGAGCACTGTGAATAGAGTTGTAGAGTTGAGTCTTCAAACAGATTTGAGCGAATGTGAAGGTAACCCTAAACTATTTTGAGCACATTTTAATCTACTCAAGGTATTTGTGGTGTTTCCCTACCCATATTGATGCAACCGAGTCATGGACTCAAACCCTAGTTCAAAATATGTTTGACAAGAAGATATGGCCCCAAAATCTCAAAACCTAGTTGTAGTTGATAATGTTGAACCCGTAAGTCCTAAGTATAAACTATCGCCTGCTAAGGAAGATAAACCATACATGATTGGAGAACTTTCTTCCATTCTAGAAAGAGTTTTATTAATTGAAAATGTGCGAATGTTCATCCATTGTAAAGTTGAGGAGATCTATGAAGAGGAAATTGATTCATCTTACCAGAATTTATGTGCAGATGGGAAACTAAAGAGCGATCATGTTCATCTGGACTCAAAATATTTGACACAAACCCTTCATATCCTGAGGGTATTCAAAATTGAGTGGATAAGGATTGTCCGTAGCCAAGTACACAACCAATTTATGTGGCTAGATCAACTGGTGAAGATCACAAAGGATGTGTTACACATTGTAACTGGTTATCCAATTAGAGAAAAGCTTAAAGCTATCAGACAGATTAAGAAGAAAAAGATGAGTGAGTTAACTAAAGGAAAATGGGATGGGAGAGGTCTGAAAATTTCTACTATTGAAGACCCCGAGTTGAAATTTTCATGTAACATCTTGTCCTATCAAGTATTCCAATCATCCCAAGTGGAAAACGTACCTTGTGGAACTATTGATTTGGCTTACAAGATTGTAAAGAAAGATATGTAGAATGATCTATGTGAGATATTGTTGAAAAAAATTGAAGACAACATGAACACTATAAGGAAATCAAATACAAACACATTGAAGTTTATCTCACCACCGGTATGCATATACTTATATTTTGAGAACTGCTTTCCATTTGTTGGAAATGTGACATGGAATGTTGATAAGCCTATCATTTATCAAATTAAAGAGTACATTCAAAATCTAGGAGAGAATCTTGACATTTTTATGAATGATTACTTCTCTCAATTACAAACAAGAATGCATTAAAAATTTAGAGTTCCATCTCAATTAGTTGAGAAATATCATGACACTATTTGTTTATAAGTGGACACCGACACATGTACTATCAAGGAAGTTGAGAATAGAAGTATCTGGATACAACCTATGGGATACAAGATGGACATAGACATTGCATCTCAAAAAATTGAGACTATGTTAGCTAAGCCTACTGATAAACGAGCCAAGATATATGGAACATATGAAGAAGTTAAGGCTAAGATTAAGCAAGGTATCTTGGTACCTAAAATTCAAAGAAAATATAGCAAGATGATTGCTAATCTATCTAAAAATTTGGGAATTAATGATGAAGAAGATGAGGTAAAACCCTCTGAAGTGGAAGGAAAGATACCACAAGTGTTGAAGCCTTCACCTTGCCTCAAATCTACTAGATCATAAACAAGGTCTACAACCTCGCCGAAAATAAAGAAGAATTATGTTGAACCTAAAATAAAAACATATGTAAGAAGTAAGAAGGAAAACACTAGACCAAGGATAATATTGAAGATAAAATAAGACAGTGACATAGAGACTGAAGATTTAAGAAAATTCAAATTTGTGAAGAAAAAGCCTCCACCACCAGGAAGTCTAGATGAAATGTTAGACAAAATGAAGAATTATGGAACATTCAGAGGAACGAAGCAAGAAAAATACAAAACTCAAAGTAAAGAGAACAAGGTAAAAATTGAAGATGATATTGTTTACTCTTTACACAAATTTAGAATACGCCACTTGAAGTTATCAGGTTTTTCCTACTGAGTTATACAACAACATAGATGCAAGATGGAAATATGCTATGAATGCAGAAAAAAAAATGAGAGAAGGATTTCTTGTGCTAACTGTACCAAACCTATCTATACAAGAAATTGAAGATACATTGAAAAAATATTCTAAATGATTCCTTGTGAAAGGAAGATCTTTAAGAATTATGATAGGAGAATTGGAGAAATTATAGTTAGAAACTGATGCAAAATGGAGAGAGATATTCAACATCAAAGAGACTGAATCTCAAGCCAAGCAAGAAAAGGAGAACATAACTGGTGAAGTTGCCAAAAATGATCAAGATAAGAATAATTCTATTTATTTGATAATGGACATCGATGAATTTATCATTGAAGATATTACTGATAAAGATTTAGGAGATGACATATCACAAGATTAAGATGTTATGGAAACCAAAGACACTGGTACAAAACTAATGAATGTAAGTGATAAAGCTACTACTGACCCATTCATCTATCCTGTATTAGAACAAATATTAAATTATCACACAATTTAAGGTGATAGTGTTACAACTATAGATACAAAAGAGGTAGCCACCGAACCTCAGAAGGAAACAAAACAAGTAGCAACCGATCAACCGAAGGAAATAGAGAAAGAGAAGGAAAAGGAAACAAAGAAAGTGAAGGAAAAGGAAATAGAGAAAGAGAAGGAAACGGAAGTTGAGAAATAAAATAACATCAAGAAGGATACACCTACTGAGAAACAAGAAACATTGAACACTGAATCGCTCCCCCCAACCAAGTCTATTACACAACAACAAGAGCCCGACCCAAAGGAACAAAGTGAATAGAAGGAAGCCAAGAAACAACAAGATAAGCATAAAGAGAACACAATACAAGAAAACAAAGCAGAAGGGAAACATGAGGAGAAGAAGGAAGAAAAAAAAAGAAGAGCAGAGAGATAGAACTAGTACAATAGAGACAACATCCAATGCACTAAAGGCATCACATTCCCTAAAGAATTCACCAAGTGATAGTATAATAGAAAAGAAGAAGAAATACAAGAAGATGAAACATGTAGATATCAGCCAACCAATCATCTTATCAAATGTTGACTTCTCTACTATGAGCCTTGATGAGATGACCAAGTATGCAAAATTAGTGAAATTTAAGGCAATGCAAAAGAAATTACTTCAAAAGAGGAAGAAGACTGATGTATTAGAAAGCATCAAGGATGTCTTACAAGATATTGTTCCAGATGCCACTATTGATGAAACACAAGATATCATTAGTTAGTTAGAAGGACTAGTGGAGCAAGTCCAAAATCCAAATCAAGACACTACCAACTACATGATGAAAATTCATTCAAGGAAGATGGGACTGCAAATGATTGAATCAATCCTAAACAACATTGCAGTTGATAAGGTATCACTTTCTAAAGACTCTATCAATATTGAGACTAAATTGTCTCATATTCTTTCAATATTTCAGAAAGTATGTTCTATTTCACACTTTATCAAGGATATCAAGAAGAAAGATGAGTATGTTGAGACCGAGCTAACCAAGTAGTTGAAAAATGTTTCTACCAAGCCTAGTTATTTACAAGTTTATTACTTGAGGATGAAGCAATTGATGGGGATGAAACAAGAAATAAGATGAGAATAGCATAAGAGAAGGATGGAACTTCTAGATCTACAAGCACTGTTGATTCCCGACATTGAATCAATGCAAAGGCATTTGAAGAAGGCCAAGGATTTGGTCAACATCCCCAATTGTAGTTCACTGGACACCATCATTGGAATGGTCACTGATGTGGCTACTCAAATTGTTATACTTCAAATACTCAAAGATGCATGGGAGTCATCTGTAGCTGATATTTAGAAGAAGTACATTCACATTTTTATAAGGTATAAGTTTTGTTGACCAACTGATGAATATCTGATGGAGATGACAAAGACCGAGTGATACCGAGTATTATGATTGTATAAATAGTTAGATCAGTTGTTGTTTTGTCATTGATGTCAAGGAATTGATTAATTGATTTGTATTATGTTACCATATCTTAAGAGAAGTTAAATGGGTGAAAAATAAAGATCAAAAAATGATGAATTAATGATGATATAGTTTTTTTCTACTATATATTTGATGTTATCAAATTGGTACAATTGATTGATCAAGTAAAAAATTGTAGAGGGTTAAAGTTATGACTAAAAGAGTTACTTTACCAAGATAGACAGAGCCAGTCATTAGAATGTTATGTGAGTTGGTCACAGTTATTGAACACCAAGTGAAAGTCAAGCATCGAGCACCGAAGATGAGTTAAACACCGAGCAGTGAATGAAGTCAATTAAAAAGTTGCAAAGCAAGTTTTACCGAGTATAAGATATTGATTGTAAATGATGATAAGATCAAATTTAATGTGAAGGGATGATGAGCTGGATGAGGATACAAATTAAATGAATATTTTTAGCAGATCTACAAATGAGAAAATTCAATGAGAAGATCTAAGGTGAAGATCAAGCGGTTAAACTAAATTGTGAGAGTTCCAAGAAAAGTACAAATTTTGAGGTAAAAGTGAAATGGTTTACCAAGTTGAGATTTATGAAGAAGATGATCGAACGATAGAGCATAAATGAAGGAAAATCAAATTAAGAAGATTAAGAGGCAAAAGTATGTCTATATAAAGAATGAGAAATATGAATAGAGTTAGTTGTTAGTGAATTGAATAGAGAAGAAGAATAAGGTGAAGAACAATATTTACCGATCATAATAGAGAAACAAAAATTAATTGAACAATCTACAGTCTGAGAAAGAGTTCAATGGAGTATGTGATGCCAGTATTCAATTGTGCATAAAGGATTTGACACAAGCAAAGGTAGTTGCTATATTTATAGATCAAAGTTTACTGTTTCTTATTAATATTTATAACAGAGAAATCTCTTAACCTAGTGGATTTAACCATCCTATTTGTAAAACCTAGACTTGCGTGACATTCCAAAAGAGTGTTTAAAGACCTCTAACAAGACCATTTTTAACAGAGTGAAGATCTTAAAAAAGGTGTGGTAAATACCCTAATAGGGTCACATTTAGCAAATGTGTTTGTAATCTTTAAAAGGATAAGTTCTTAATCGAGTGTACTTCAGAAGGGTACATTTTTATTGTGGGTTACAATTCCCACAAAGGTTTTTCCCAAATTGAGTTTCCTCATTAAATCTGGTGTCAAATGAGTTAAATATGTAGTAATATGGCTTAATCTGATGTTGCTAATTTGAAATGATTGATTTACATATATGAGATGCATTGTTGTTTAAGTTATTAAGTTTATTGGTGATTTGGTTGATTACTGTATTCAGTATTACTGAGTGAATCAGTGAGTTCAGTTTTAAGTGTTTAAGTCTTAATTTGTCTAATTCACCCCCCTCTCAGTGGAACAACAATTGGTATCAGAGCTTGCTTACTCTGAAGTGATAATTTTAAAAGGACTTGAGTTAAGATCTAAAGATGTATAAGAGGGAAGAACAAAAGCTGAATAGGGATCATTTCTATACATGGAAAAGTAGAATGAGGTTACATGTGTATGGAGTAGGAGAATATGTACTTCACTTTCTTGATAATGAATATATAGCACTGACTACTGCACCTTTAACAATCAGTGAGAAAAGACAGAAACAAGAACACACACAAGTTATGATTGATATTGGTTCTACACTTACCGACTAGGAATATGACAAACTTGATGGTTGCACTACTTTGAAACAAATGTGGGATAAGATTATTTTGACCTATTTTGGAGATCAATATGTTTAGAAGGATAAAGAAGAAAGTTTGAGAGGAAAATTTGACTCTATGAGGATGAAGGAAGGTGAGAACATAATACAATACAATAAAAGACTTAAGGAGACTTTTAATTCTATCAGAGGAGCTGGTGGGATCATAACAAAAGATGATGTTACAAGTAAGATATTAAGAACCATGCTACCGAGCTATGCTATTCGTGTATCTTCTATAGAAGAGCTAAAATATACTATTGGTAAGTTAGCTATATTTGAGCTAAATTATTTTGACAATAGTTTGTCTGCTACTTCTAAGATTGAATATGCATTTAAGTCTACTTTAAAGATTGGAAAAGCTAGGGAAGCTACAACCATAGATTTATATTTGAGCAGTGCTAGTGATAAATTTTATAGTTGTACTAACGGTCTTGAAGAATTATTTATTGAATGTGATGAGAATGAAAGAGGATTTGAAGCTTTGTTGGATAGAAGGATACAAAGAGGCAAATGAAAATACCGAGGTAAGTTACCTTTGAAATGTTTTAATTATGATAAAATTGGTCACTTTTCATCTAACTATCCTGAGAAAGATAAGGAGGAAAAGAAAGATAACAGACATAAGGACAAACGAGAAAAAAGATTCAGGAGATATAGGGACTACAAAAACAAAGGTAATAAATCTTGTCATATTGCTAATCAAGGACTAAGTGATAATTATTCTTTTAATAGTGATGATGGAAAATAAGTTGTTTATGTTGCTATTAAAGATGATTTTGATGAAGAAGAACCAAGATCCCTAATATCACAAGTAAGTAAGAATGAAACATGGATTATAGACAGTGGTTGTTCACACCACATGACTAGTGACATGCTTAAGTTTATTTCCTTGGAAAAACATGATGGAGGTTATGTTAGATTTGGTAATGATGCTTCATATCCTATGAAAGAAAAAATTTATATAATTATACTGAATAACACAACATGTGATGATGTTTATTGGGTTGAAAGATTAAAGTATAATCTATTGAGTGTTACACAACTAAACAATACAGGTCATAGACTGAAATTTCAATATGGAAAGGTGAAAGTATTTGATGAGAAGGATAGTCTGATTGCTACTAGAGATCAATCTAAAGGTAATTTATTTTATCTTGATACTTCTATGAAGAGTTGCCTATTTTCTAAAGTTGAAGATGTTTGGTTATGACACAAAAGGCTTTGTCATGTTAATTTTGACAACTTAATCAAAGTGAGTAAGAAGAGTAGAGTAAGAGGACTACCAAGATTAGAAAAACCAAAGAATGCTATGTGCAAAGACTGTCAGATGGGTAAGATGACTAAATATAGTTTTTCAAGCAAGACTTATGTTACACAAGGAATTTTTGATTTAGTGCATACTGATTTATGTGGACCCATGAGGACTCAACGCTATTATGGAGACAAATATTTTATTTTATTTGTGGATGATTATTCTAGAATGATGTATGTAATGTTTTTAAAAGAAAAATATGATGCATTTCAAATGTTTAAGTGGTATAAGGATCAAGTTGAAAATAAACTGGAGGAAAATTGAAATGTCTGAATTTTGACAGAGGAAGTGAGTTTACTTCTGATGAGTTTACATTGTTTTTTAATGAGAATGGAATTAAGAGACAGTTGTTAGCACCGAGGAAACCACATCAGAATGAGATTGCTAAGAGAAAAACATATCGATTATTGATTGTGCTAGGACACTAATGATTGAAAAAGGAGTTCCACATAACTTTTGGAGATAAGTTGTGAGTACTATTGTTTATACATTGAATCGAGTACAAATGAAGAAAGGTACAACCAAGACACCTTATGAAATCTGGTATGAACACAAATCTAATGTTAGTTACTTTAAATTTTTTGGGAGCAAATACTATATTTTAAAAGATTATAGAGAAGGAAAGTTTGATTCAAAAGGAGAAGAGGGGGTATTCTTAGGATATTCTACAAGGAGTAAAGCTTACAAATGTTTGAAGAAGGTTCCTAATAAAATGGTGGAAAGTGAAAATGTAAGAATTGATGAATTTGTAGAAAGGAATAATGAAGACATCAAGAAGGAACCTGAAGATTATGAGAATTTTATATATGTTCAACCTGATGTTCCTGATATCTTACTGAGAGCACCTACCAAGGAGGAATATGAACAAGGAGTTCCACAACCAAATATTGATATTGAAGAACTGAGATCTACCGAGCCTATTTTGGTAAAGTATGTGAGAAGACACCATTCCTTGAGAAATATTATTGGAAATAAGGATGCTGGAGTGATGACCAGAAGCAAGGTAAGAGACAATACATGTTTTATATCTACATTTGAGGCTAAGAAAGTTAAGGAGGCACTAGATAATGAAGATTGGATGAAAGCAATGAAAGAAGAGTATGATCAAATTGAGAAGAACAAGACATGGAAATTAGTACCCAGGCTGAAAGAAAAAAATGTTATAGGTACTAAATGGATTTTTAGAAACAAATTGAATGAGCATGGAGAAGTTATAAAAAATAAAGCTAGATTTTTTTACAAAGGTTATGCGCAAGAAGAAGGTATTGACTATGGAGAGACTTTTGCACCTATTGCTAGATTGGAAGGAGTTAGAAAACTTATAGCTTATGATGCTTATAAAGGATTCAAGGTATATCAGATGCATGTTAAGTCTGTATTTCTTAATGGGATACTTGAAGAAGAAGTATACATTGAGAAAATTGAAGGATTCATTGAGAACACAAACAAGAACAAGGTATGTAAGTTACATAAAGCTTTGTATAGTTTGAAACAAGCACCCCGAACATGGTATGAGAGATTGTACTCTTATCTAATTAAAATAGGATTTCAAAGAACAAGTGATAACATTAATGTTTACTTGAAATGTGATAATGATAATAAATTTTTATTGCTGAAATTTTTGTTGATGATATTATTTTTGGAGGCAATGATACTTTATGTAAAATATCTGCTGATGAAATGAGAAAAGAGTTTGAAATGTCAATGATTGGAGAGATTAAGTTCTTTCGAGTTCTACAAATACAACAAGTTACTGGAGGGATCTACATTATACAAGCCAAGTATATCAAAGAGATTATTAAAACTTTTGGTATGGAAGTTTCCAAGCATGTTGGAACACTTATGGTTACTGGATGTAAACTATCTAAAGAGGATAAAACACAAGAGGTGGATAATACTCTTTACCAATCCATGATTGGTAAATTGAATTATGTTGTTCACAACAAACCTGATATAGCACACACTGTTGGAATTGTTGCAAGGTTATCTTCTAATCTAAAGGAAACACATATGCATGCAGTAAAATGAATTTTAAGATATCTAAAAGGCACAAAAGAATTTGGTTTATTATACACAAAAGGAGGTACTTTTGATCTGCAAGTCTTCACTGATGCAGATTGGGCTAGAAATGTTGAAAATAGAAAAAGTACTAGTGGAGGTACATTCTTTCTAGGTGAAAGATTGGTTAAATGGTTGAGCAATAAACAAAGTTACATTTCATAGTCTACTACTAAAGCTGAATATGTTGCTGCTGCTATGAATTGTGCAAATATAGTATGGATTAAGCACTTACTTGAAGGTATGCAAAAAGATATCACAAATCTGGTTACTATTTTTTGTAATAATACAAGTGTTATTAATATATCAAAGAAACTAGTTATGCATTCAAAGACCAAGCACATTTCTATCAAGTATCACTACTTGAGAGAACAATTTCAATAGAAAATTTTGAGATTGGAATATGTGAATTCAAAGGAACAATTGGCTCATATCTTTACAAAGACACTACCTAAAGATGCTTTTGACTATCTCAAAGGTAAATTAGGGGTTCTTCCCCTATCCAATGTTCACTA
The DNA here is from genome assembly GCA_018584345.1 of Thuja plicata. Taxonomy (NCBI): domain Eukaryota; kingdom Viridiplantae; phylum Streptophyta; class Pinopsida; order Cupressales; family Cupressaceae; genus Thuja; species Thuja plicata. The sequence goes on from MU225316.1 coordinate 869,409, forward strand.
AAGAGCATGAGGCATGTTGCATCAATTCTATATTTCACTAGAATATCTATTTCTAAATTGATGTTAGTATGACATACTTTATGTAATTCCTAAAGTTGTGAAAAGATTTTTGTATGCAGTGATTTATAAGTACATGTCGGGTATAATCCACTACTGGAACAAGTTTTTAGGAGTATGACTTTTTGGCATTGTCGTCAAAGAGGGAGAGAATGAATTGATGACATTTATACTTAAGGGAGATATTAATGAATCAAGAGAATGAATTGTTAATATTTAATCATGAAGGAGAATTAGAATATATATTATAGAAACATAAGATTTATCCAATAGGGAGATTCAAATTAGAGATCAAAGTGGAAATAAAAATATCAACTTAGAGGGAGTAAAGTTATGTATTTGAGAGTTGTTATCATCAATTACTATAACACTGTTATAGTGGTTGTCATCAATGCCAAAGAGGGAGATTATTGATCAACTGATGAATATCTAATGGAGATGATGAAGACCAAGTGATACTGAGTATCATGATTGTAGAAATAGTTAGATCAGTTGTTGTTTTGTCATTGATGTCAAGCAATTGATTAATTGATTTACTATGTTACCATATCTTACAAGGAGAATTTAAATGGGTGAAAAATAAAAATCAAACAATGATGAATTAATGATGATATAGTTGTTTTCTACTATATATTTGATGTTATCAAATTGGTACAATTGATTGATCAAGTTGGAAATTGCAAAGAGTTAAATTTATGAATGAAAGAGTTAATTTACCGAGCTAGACATAGCTAGTCGGTAGAATGTTATGTGAGTCGGTCACAGTTCCCGAACACCAAGTGAAATTCAAGCACAAGCACTAAAGGTGAGTTAAACACTGAGCAGTGAATGAAGTCAGTTACCAAGTTATAAAGCAAGTTTTACCGAGTACAAGATATTGACTGTAAATGATGATAAGATCAAATTTAATGTGAAGCGATGATGAGCTGGATGAGGATACAAATTAAATGAAGATTTTTAGAATATCTACAAATGGGAAAATTCAATGAGAAGATCTAAGGCAAAGATCAAGCGGTTAAATTGGATTGTGAGAGTTCCAAGAAAAGTACAAGTTCCAAGGTAAAAGTGAAATGGTTTATCGAGTTGAGATTTATGAACAAGATGATCTAATGACAAAGCACAAATGAAGGAAAATAAAATTAAGGATATTAAGAGGCAAAAGTATGTCTATATAAAGAATTAGAAATATGAACAAAGTTAGCTGCTGGCGAATTGAACAAACAAGAAGAAGAAGATGAAGAACAACATTTATTGAGCAGAATAGAGAAACAACGATTGAAGAATCTACAGTTTGAGAAAGAGATCAATGGAGTATGTGATGTCAGTATTCAATTGAGAATAAAGGATCTAACACAAGAAAAGGTAGTTTCTATATTTACAGATCAAATTTTATTGTTGCTTATTAATATTTGTAACAAAGAAATCTCTTAACCGAGTGGATTTAACCATCCTATTTGTAAAAAATAGACTTGGGTGACATTCCAAAAGAGTATTTAAAGACCTCTAACAAGAACACTTTTAACAGAGTGAGGATCTTAACAGATCTGAGGTAAATTCCCTAACAGGGTCACATTTAGAAAATATGTTTGTAATCTTTAACATGATAAGTTCTTAACCGAGCATACTTCAGAAGGGTACATTTTTATTGTGGGTTACAATTCCCACAAATATTTTTCCCAAATTGGGTTTCTCTATTAAATCTGGTGTCAACTAAGTTAAATCTGGAGTTATATGAGTTAATCTGATGTTTCTAAGTTTGAATGATTGATTTACATATATGAGATGTATTGCTATTTAAGTTATTAAGTTTATTTGTGATATGGTTGATTAGTGTATTCAGTATTACCGAGTGAATCAGTAAGTTCATTTTTAGGTGTTTAAGTTTTAATTTATCTGATTCACCCTCCCTCTCAGTGGACCAACAAGTTTATCCTATCGAGCACTAAGCAATTTTTATTTTTCCATATTTTTCAAAAAAAGGGGATAATATATTATGCATGGATATAGTACATAAGGGAAATATAAGTATGTCTATAGGGGGAGTTACACAATATTTTGACAATTTTGACCGAGCTATGGTATGATATGAAAAGTATTATCTTAGGAGGATTTGTACAAGAGATGTACAAAATTTTGATGATTTTGAAATTTTTGTCAAAATGCCAACTAATGCCAAAGGGGGAGATTGATACTCCTATAAGATATTTTGTTGTCATTAGTTTTGTCAAATTCATGATAGTTCATGGAGATAATCGGTAAAAGGAAGAACACATTAAGGAAGACAGTCAGTAAAGAAGAATATCAAAGACATAGAGCAATTGACAATTATTAGCACCGAGTTAAGAAGTGATAGTTACTGATCAGTGTTAATCATTGAGCATATATTATGTCACTGAGAAAGAGAAAAGAACATTACCAAATACACTAGAGCTAACATAAAAATTAAAATTTGAATACATTGAACCTGGACGCTAAGCAAGAAAGCTTTCACATTATTGAAGATATAAGTTAGGTAGAACATTGGGATTGCAATTACATTATTGCACATGATTGCAAGGAAACTCAACCAATGAAAGACAAGAATAATAAATGTGTTGGGAATGAAACCAACCTTGCACCGCTTCAAATCCACCACAAAAGAAGAAGGATCTAAATTAGGTTAACGACATTAAGATCATTTAAAAGGAACAAAACATGAAGATGAAAGATGATGGTGAATATTACAGAGATAGAAGAAGATATAATGACAGAGCTAAAGGAGTTAGAATGAAAAATTTCTAAGGCGCAGAACAGATAAGTTACCGAGTGAAAAATGAGGTAATGCACTTAACAAGCATAAAGAGTCTGAACAACATTATGGTTGATGCATACTTGTAGGCATTTTTGTAATAAATAGGAGAGTAGAAATCTCATTCAGTGGGTAGGCCCTAACAGGTCTTATTTTGTAAATCCTCTAACTAGGTACATCTCTTAGATGAGAGATTGTAAAATCCTTTAACAGGGTAGACCGAATAAGTCTTTTTTACTTTTAATCGAGTATAATACTCCTAATAGGGTAAGCTATCAGAAGTAGCTAAAAATTTAGCTCTAACCAAGCAACCTTTGTACTGCACTAGTGAAGGATTTTGGGTGCCATCCCCACCATAGTTTTTTTCTCTATCAAAGTATTTCTGTGTGACCAAAAATCATAGAGTTATTTGTCATGGTTTTCTAATTTAATTTACACACTTTTCAATGTTTTCATGAATGATATTTAGTTTAGTGAAGAGTAAAGAATAGAAATTAAAAAGTTTTATAAGCATTGATTCACCTCTCCCCTCTCAACACTTACCTTTCCATTGATTAATCCAACAATTAGAAAAGTCTCTTGAAAGGATTTGCACCTATTGGTATTAGGGCTAGTCTTTGACAAGATCCAGGAATAAAAGGTCAGGTTAAGCCCAAATAAATGTATCTTCAGAGTTACATCAAGAAAGTTTTTGGGATTTACAGTCTCCCATAGAGGAATAAAGATTGAAACTGAAAAGGTCCATGCCATAAGTAATATGCCTCCACCAACCATTCTAAAGCACCTGAGTTGTCTACGGGGCATACTAAAATTAGTCAGATGGTTCATTTTAGAGTTGGTTGAAAAGTGCTATCCATCCACTACTTACTGCACAAAGACAAAGAATTTGAATGGACAAAATATTTTCAAAATGCCTATCAAATATTGAAATATTATCTTCTTTCAACACTGTTCTTAGTGACACCCATTCTAGATCATCCCCTACTATTGTACATCTCGACTACAAAGCACTCAATGGGAGAATTATTAACACAAAATGACTTAGAAGGAAAGGAAAGGGCCATATACTATATCATTCAGACACTTGTGGCTTACAAGCTAATCTATACTACAATTGAAAGAGCATGTATGGATGTAGTTCTTGCTTCACAAAAACTCAGAAACTACATGTTGCGCCAAAAGACAATCCTAATATCTAAGATTAACCCTTTGAAATATTTGTTGAGAAAAGAAACATTGATAGGACAACTAGCTAAATGGGTCATGATCCTAAGTGAGTTTGAAATTGATTATATGGATAGAAACATAATAAAAGGTCAAGCTATTGCTGACCGACAGGTAGATACACCCTTACCTTCAAGTCACCAATGTTGATAGAATTTATAGATGAAAGCATATTTTCCCTAGAGGAGGAGAAAAAAAGGAAATTATACTTTGATGGATCTCACACACTCAAGCACTAGCATAGTCTTTATAAATCCTTAAGGAGACTCCATTCCTAGGTCCTATAGGCTGAGTTTTGACTGCACCAAAAACATAGCCGAGTATGAAGTGTTGATCATAGGTCTCAAAATAGTTGTCTAGTGGGAGATCCAACAATTACAAGTATATGAGGATTCTCAATTGATTATCAACCAAGTCAATGATAGTTACAACACTAAGGATGAAAATTTGATTCCCTATAAGGCCATGGTAGAATACATCAAGAAACACTTTGAAATGATATCATTTAAGAAAATCCATACAATCAGGAACAAGGAAACATATACCATGAAAACTATAGTATCTTTGATGGACATTCCTCTTGATGTGACACATTATGAGTTCATGGTCAAATGGCTCATGATCTCTTTCATTGAAGTCCCCAAGTCTGACCCGGTGTGTGAAATTGTTAGTCCTGATTCTCCCTGGCACCAAGATATATATGCTTACCTAATTAGAAAAACCATTCCTCTTAACTTGTCCCACAACCAAAAGAGGTCCTTGATAAGGAAAGCCTCCCATTACACTACCATTTCCAATACACTTTCTCGATGTAGTCTGGATGAAACACTCTTTAGATGTACCAACTCATAAGAAGAAAAATAAAATATATTAGAAGCACACAACAAAATTTGCGATGCTCACTCTAGTGGCTTGATCTTTGCCAAGAAGCTTCTAAGAATTGAGTATTATTGTCCCATAATCGAGACAAATGCTTTCTTGTTTGTATAAAAGTGAAAAAAAATGTTATATTCACAAGAACCTCATTCATGTGCTAGCTCAAGAGCTACAACCACTCACATAACCATAGCCTTTCTCACAATGGGGTTCAACCTCATTGGAAAGATTCATCCCTTATACTCTGATGGTCACAAGTACATAATCATTACCACTAAGTATTTTACAAAGTGGGTTGATGAAATTATGATTACCTAAACCACTTGAAAATAGATTTCCAAGTTCCTCTTAAACTATATCATAAGACAGTACGGTGTTCCATAGGCATTATAGATAATGGCCCCCCCTTTTAAAATAAAAAAGTTGATTAACATTGCCAAAAACTACATATCCACTATAGTTATTATTCTTTCTACTTTCCCCAAGGTAATTTCTAGGTTGAGGCTACAAATAAAACCATTATAAAAATATTAAAAATTATAGTCAATGAAGTTGATAGAGATTGGCACCTCCAACTCAACCCCTCCTTATGGGCATGCCACACTAGTTTTTTTACCCCCACAATAACTACTCCATATTTACTAGTATACAATACTAAAGCTATCTTTCCAATAGAGGTTGAGCTCCCATCACTCTGAGTATCACTTCAACACATCATCTCATAAGAGGAATAGAGAGTATCTCAACTACATGAGATAAAGGTTATCAATGAAAAGAGACAAATTCACTAACAAATTTGTAAGATATAAATAAAATCTCAAGAGAAGCTACAATAAAAAGGTCATACCCTAAGATTTTGAAGTTGGTGACCTGGTACTAATGAAAATTAGAAAAATAAAATGGAAAGAGAAAAACCAAGAAAGTTTGAACCAAACTAGTTGCGTCCCTACATCATTACATTAGTCTATGGATCTGGAGCATATCATATATCTACGCCAAAGGGCCAACCTCTATCAAACCCCATCAATAACTTGCATATACACAAGTATGATTCATGATTCTCAGAGTAGACCTGTTTGAAAAATAAAAAATAAAAAAAGGAAAAAAATGTTACCTTGGCAAAAACCTAGAAATTAGGCATCTTCGGTGACACAAAATTAGAAATACAAGAGAAATAAATTCATCCTATGGTGAAAACCACTTCAGTGGTGCCTTGGAAAAGTACCATGGTAAAAACTAGGCAATCTAGTGCCATATATAGAGATCATTACTCTACCATCTATCATAACTCCAACCAGCTATCACTTGTCATTTCACCTCATTTTTGCAATAAAATCCATCTTGACTTGAAATTCTTCAATTGTCCTTGTCCTACCATATCATATTCAACACCAAATTAGTCCACCATGGTCATTCTACATTAAATTTCCCATTCTATCCTAACTTGGGGTATCCCAATGTCATGATCTATCAAGTCCTGAAAAATACCAAAAATATTGAAAAATGTCATGAAAAAATCTAAAAATTGGAAAAAGTCCTTAAAATTTTCAAAAACATCACAAAAAATACTAAAAAAACTATCAAAGATAGATAAAAAATAAAAAAAAAACAATAAAATTCTGTATTAAAACTCCTTTGTCTATAAACTAATTCTTTCGCATTTCAAAACAGGTATTGAGCGACATCATATAGCAAGTCTGAGCTTTAACTAAACCAATTCAAAACTATCAACTAGCTAGCAAGTCCTTAGTCAAACTGGTCGAAATATCTTATTTATCAATCAATCAAATATCAAAGTCTTTTTTATCGAAAGTAATTTTGTCTTAGACAAGGTAGGAACAATCAAAACTAGACATGTCAGTCTTACATGGGGTACCTCATTCTTGAAATCAAACATCATCAATCATCATTGTTATTGTCCTAACTACTACAAAAATGCAAACACACAATAAGTATGGTTGTTTACTTGTTGAGTCAAGTGGGTATTATTATGTCTTGATTTTTCCAAGTCATGTTCCTATGCATCTCCATTATTCCAGAAGCGATTAGAGATGCTATGATGGTTCGTGACTTATTTTTCTTTGTTTGTTGTTTGTGGGATGTTTTTCATGACATCTTAAAAGAGATTTTTGGGTGTCTATGATAAGAACCTTCATATCCATATACAATTTCTATTTATAGAACATATTGCAATAGATTAATTGGTTGTGATACACCCCACATACCTTGACTCTTAATGCTTAACCTAGATGGATTTGTCCACATTCCTTGTCTGTTCAAAGTGCTACTCAAAATGCAAAGGGATAATTGTACCTATATCATTCATATCCAGGTACGATGGTATTTATTTTTTCTATAATAAAAGTGGCTTAGTGATAAAATAAATTGCTCAAATAAGTTGGAATTTGAAGGTGGCTAAAAGAATTTAAGGTTTCAATCAGGATTCATTCTCATTTTGTCTTGTCTCCTATCATTACTAACAATTCTATCTATCAGTCCTAACAATTCCTTGTGATAGAGTATCATGATAAACCAAAAATACTTCATTATGTATATGATCTGAATTTGCATACTCAGACGAGGGTTATTAGCAATGATTTGTACTGAAATAAATCAATCAAACTACTAAGAATGAACCTATGAATAATAAAATAACAAGCATCAGAGATGAAAAAACAAATGCAAACCACAATGCTTGAAGCTTCTATTGCTTCTCTCTGATCCTTCTAAAATGCTATATGGATGGTGATCAGTATTGGTATTGACAACATCTGTGACTTGGGAGTGTTGAGAAAATGAGATCAATATGATAATGATTTCTCATTTATGCTTCATACAAGAATCCTGCAGAGTAATTGTGCACAATGATTCAAAATCTAGACCTTCTTCAAATGATTGAGAAGGGTTGATTATATAGAAATGGAAATGATTTTGACGGATGAGATCGATCCCAAAAACTTGAGAATGGATGGCTGAGATCAAAAGGAACTGGAGAAGCAATTAGTAAACTCCACCTCTTAACTGCAGAGAAGAGGGGATGGTTTATTCAACTGAAGAGTGATTTATGAGTTACCTTTTAGAACTGAAGAGAAGGTGGAATGATTTATACAATCACCAAGATAGCACATTCATTACCCTTTTGAACTGAAGAGTTGATTGTGAGTTATCTCTTTGAATTGAAGAGTTGATTTATTTGAGTATTTATTTAATTTTAGAAATTAAAAGACTCAAACATGAGATAATTCATTTCTATTTTGATTTAAAATAGAATATTTGAGTGAAACTAAATTAATTTGATGAAATTAATTTAATTAGAAGAATAAATTAATAAGTTTAAATATTTGATTTCAAACTTTAGGAAATTGAATTTAATTAATTAATAAAGATTAATTAATTAAGGGTTATTAATTAAATAAAATTAATTATTTAATTAATTTTGGGGAAATGATTGAATGATTAGATGAAATAAGATGATTAATTAATGATAAAAGCATTAATTAATAGAGGAAAATTAGTAATTAAATTTGAGGTCACAAGTCTCTCCATTTTTGGGTGTCTACATTTTCCCTTCTTTGATACAATGTGATTCATTATGTCATGTCAAATAATTTTGAGGTTTGATCTTTCCCCAACTTTCCCCAGTGACAGTAGGTGGACTATATGCCCCCTCAACAAATTAAGCAAAAAAATACATCAGATGAGCATTAATTTGTTGAAAATGTGAATCAATATATGATGATGATGAATGCATTCGTATGTTAGTTATGATGTAATTGATGATGGATGCATTGATTATATGATCTACTATGTACATGTTTTTTTATTTTTGTCTTATGCAATAAATGAATGAAGCCTAAAATGCACAATGTGTATGAGTACATGCACGTGTTAGTTAGAAGCAAGTTAGTGAGAGTTTAATTTTGGAAAAGAATGAAAGAATGATTTATAAAACCAAGTCATTTTTGTACATTCCAATTTTATTCATCATTGCACCTTATTATGAAAAGGAAGAAAGTAAATGCACCTAGATATTGACCATTTGGATACCACTATAATCTATGATAAAAAAAAGAAGATAAAAGATAAGGAATGTTCAATTTTTTTCCAAAGTTTAGCTCAGATCATGGAACTATGTGGCTTCCAGATGCATGACATCTCCTATCACATTTATCCTAAATCGTCATTGCCCCAAAATTGAATTGAAATACTCCACAAACAGTAAACAAAGAAAACAAGATCATGATACATCATAGCCAATCTCACCACTCAGTGGTATCCATGAGGAGTGTAATAATACAATCACGAAAGATAAATTGACAATAGAATGACATGACTAACCTAGTCAACAACCTTACCATTCCTTGAGTTTCTTGGTTTTGATGTTTGATTGCAGATGTGTCTAGTTTATTGCAGCATTAGATTTTCAATACAATAGTCGTACCACATAAATCTTCTGACTGAACATACCATAAACACTATCGTCAATAGTAGGAATATGTTGACATAAATGATAAAAAATTAATTCCAACACATATATGCACATTCTGAACAACATCTCAACAATCAAACAACAATCTTGTAAATCACTGGACCAATGCACAAACAAGTACATTTAGTGATCATCGATAAGGGGTAGAACACTCAACTTCCCCCTCAGATGCTCAAAAGTATCTTTGCACAAAGGTTTTATGAATATATCTTTTATCTACTCCTTTGTGGGTACATAGTCAAGTTTTACTTCACCATCCATCTCCTTTTCTCTAAAAAAATGATATCTGATAGATTAATGCTTTGTTTTGCAATTTTGTACCGGATTCATGGACATACTGATAGCATTGGTATTATCACACATGATTGAGTTTGGTTCTTAAAAAGTAACATCGATATCTCTTAAAGTTTGTTTCATCCACAATTCCTAAGTACAACATGAGGATGTTGCAACATATTATGATTCAACAGTTGATAAAGTTAATGAATCCTACTTTTTTCTTGACCAAGAAACTAACTGGGAGCCAAGAAAGTAAGCTCCACCATTGGTACTCCTTTAGTTATCCAAACATCCTTCTTAATCTACATTGGTATAATATGTCATCTTAGAATCTAGACATTTTTTATACCACAATTCAAACGCTTTTTTCCCTTTCAAATATCTAAAAATTATTTTGACAACCATAACATGTGATTATTTTGGTTCTTGCTGAAATTTGGCTGCCAAACAAACTGCATACATAATATCTGGTCTAGTACTAGTCAGGTACAACAATCCTCCAATCATTAATATGTACTTCCTTTCATATACTTTTGATGACTCATGTTCCTTAGTTAACTTATAGCCAGTAACAATTGGAGTGCAAACAGGTTTGGAATTCTCCAAGCCAAACTTCTTCAACAATTCTTTGACATACTTGGATTGAGAAATGAAGATGTCTTTATTGCTCTGATTTACCTGTAATACAAGAGAGAAATTTAACTCCCCTATCATAAAAATCTCAAGTTCTTTCTACATTTCCTCTACAAATATCTTGCACAAATCATCCTTGCCTCCAAAAATAATATCATTAACATATACAAAAACAATTAGGATATGATCTGAATCTTTCTTGTAATAAAAATTATTGTTGGAAGAAACTTTCTGAAAATTTTCTCCAATCAAATATCTGTCAAGTCTGTTATACTAGGCTCTCATTGTTTTCTTCAATCCATAAAATTCCTTCTTCAATTTGCATATCACTATAGGTTCTTCTTCTCATCTGAATCCTTTTGGTTGCTCATTGTAAACCTCTTCCTTCAACTCTCCATTCAAAAATGTTGAATTCACATCCATTTGATTAACTTTGAAATTATTATGTGCTACAAAAGAAAATAATATTTAGATTGGCTCAATTTGAGCAACAAGAGCATAAGTCCCTTAAAATTCAATTCCTTCAATTTGAGTGTAGCCCTTACATACCAACCTTTCTTTGTTCCTTATTACATTACCATTTTTATCCAACTTGTTTCAGTACACCCATTTAGTACCAATCACATTCTTATATATCGGCCTAGGAACAAGTTCAGAGGTCTACTTATTCTCAATCTAATCAAGTTCTTCCTTCACAAAATTTACCCAATTTTGATCATTGCATGCTTCTTTTATAGATTTAGGTCAAATCTCTGAAAGTAGACACAATAAAGCATGATCTTGTGTTTCTCTACTTGTGGTAACAACTCCTCTATTCTTATCATCATTAATCTAATTCTCAGAATGATTTCTCTATACATACCTTGGTTTCTTAGTTGTATATGTTTTTTTCTAGTTGAGTCTCTTCTAATTTCTTATTGTCTTTTCCTTTATCCTTTGTATTAGATTCATAGTTAATGTGTATCTTAGGATCCTTCTGAAAGATATTCATCAACCTTCACATTCACACTTTCAAAATTTTATTTAGTCTTTGATTTTAATAAGATAAGCCTTGCTTCTTATAGAGTATCCCAAAAATATACCTTCATTTGTAGTGTTGTCAAATTTACCAAGATCATCTTCATCTTTCTGAATGCAACATTTGCTTCAAAAAATATTGAAATACTTAACTATAGGTTCTCTTCCATGCCATAACTCGTATGATATCTTTTCATATTATTTTGGTATTGAATTTTGTTCAATTTTTACATAGAAGTATGTGCTGCCTCTGTCTATTAGATTTCTAGTAAAACTTGTTTCCTTCAACATTTTTCTTGTTGCTTCATCAATTGTTCAATTCATCATTTCCACTACAGCATTCTCATGTGGTATTCTAGCCACTGAAAATTGTCTCTTAGTGCCCTGTTTCTCACAATAAATTTCAAACATATTAGAAGTAAACTCTCCTCCCTTTCCAGATATTAAACATTTAATCCTTCTACCACATTCATTTTCAACTCTAGCCTTGAATACTTTAAATTTCTCAAATGCTTCAGATTTCTCTCAAAGAAATACAACCCAAGTCAATCTTGAATAATCATCAATGGAAAGTATAGTATCTCTCACCTTGAAAACTCCTTGCTCTAGTAGGACCACAGATGTCAGTGTGCACTAACTCCAGTAAACCAATAGATGAATAGTATTTTTCTTTGAATGATTCTCTCCTTTTTTCCTTCTTGACATCCCTTACAGATCATATTATATGGTTTGCATAATACATGTAAGTCTCTTACTATTTGAGATAAACTTATTCTTACCAGATTATCAAAAATTGATGTGACACATCCTTTGGTCCCAAATCCATCTGTCATTGACTTGAGATAGTAAACAACAACCTTTCGAAGCTCTTGTTGACTTTTCTGTCACAATTAGCCCTTTGGGTTAGTTTTCATCACCTGGATTCAGTTGAGAAATCTTGAAGAGCTAAAATTAGTGAGGAGCACTTCAGGACAAAGATTTAACTAGAACATTCCTCATGTTTCACCAAAATAAGTATGCAGGGCTTATACAAGAGTCTAAGGATAGATTTCAAACCAAACCAACTATTCATTGGGCTGAAGAGGTAGATATTGGGGTAACATGTTCCTTGTCTCACCGATGACATTCATCGCAGTAACAACAACTATTGCTGGAGGTAAAAAATGACATTTTGATGGCTGAAGTTACCCCGATGGTGGCATCAGGGAGAGTCTTGTAGATATGTGGTCTGGTTTTTCTGTGATGTGTAAAGTTTTTGGCAAGATATCTTTGGGTGTTTCCAAAAATGCCTCTCTTCAAGTTTTATGTTGACATAATTTTTATCAAAATGAGCATGTGTAATTCACTGCGGAGATGAGGATGGGTCATCGGTAGGATGGTAGATGGGTTTTGTTGAAAGGAGTTCATTGGTGAAACTTTGGCCATCAGAAGGAAATAAAAGGGTGTTTCCCAATAGTGCATGTTTCCCTAATGGGGTTTGTATCGACGAATATTTTGTTGATATCAAGATGAGGAAGGATCATTGAAAGAATGATAGATAGGTTTTGTTGACGAGGTTGATCGAGGAAGCTATAGTGGTCAATGGAAGATTTTGAGGACATTTTGATGGGTCATGTTATTCTGATGGATTATATCTATGTAAGTTACCATGTTGATTTTTCTCATGGGTGTAGCTTGAGTAATCGATGGAAAATTTTGAGCACACCTTGATAGTGTAAGTTCACTTGATGGGGTTTGCAACGACAAGAGTCTTGTTGATATACAAGGTATGAGGTTCATTGGGGAAACTTGTTAACCAACAAGGATAAAATTATTTGGTCTGATGGGCGATATTATGTTGATGAGTTCTGTTAGTGGGACATCTCCTATGTTTCATTGATATCTTTTAAATGTCTATAGGGGCGGGGATGTCATTGGTAGGATTTTCTTGTTATTTCCCTAATGATCAATTGCTTTCAATTGTAGCTCGATCCATTCCATTCAATTGGTTGGTTATTGGGGGAACTTTTCCTGATGATCAAAGTGGTTATTTTGAGCACCAAGGAACACAAAGGTTTCATCATGGAAGCTCATGTTGATTTAGAACAAACAATAGAGGTTGAATCATTAATTCTCTTAGCTACATTCAGTGACCTTTTTGTTTTGTCAACTTTCCATTGGAGTTAGCTATCGATTCATTCAAGTCATTCCATTTATTTTGTATACACTTGGTCGATTCCTCCAATCATCTAGTGTGTATTTATGGTTGTAGATAGTTCTTGAGATCGGTTCCATACACCAATAAAGTACAAATAATCAAGACAACTATGTGTTTTCCATCATTTCTATTTGCAGAGTATTAACTTTCAATCTCCCTTGTCACTTATGATTTATCTACTTGTAGATTCAAATTTTCTTATGGTTTGTTCTTCTTTTTGTAACTCAACCCTAGTTGAGGGTTTAAACTTCATCTCTAAATTAGAGTTATGCCTAAACTCTATAAGGAAAAGTTTGTACATTCTTTGAGGATCTCTTTTTATGGTTCTTTTAGATAGTTCTCTTGTATAATCGTATTTTGCCTTATTGAATAAAAATTGTTGTTGTCTACCTATTCTCGACCCAATAAGCTTGTGAAGTTTTTTTGCCTCAATATTTGGATGTTTTTCATCATCCACATTACTATACGAGTATGTTAATTTAGGTTGATCAATCTTATTTGGTGAATACTTGTATTCCTTATAGGGTTGTATTGATTCTTAACTTTCATATTGACCTGAGGTTGATAAATATAAGGAATAGTGTGACTTTGTAGTTTTTACTGAAGCTTAAGAGTAGTTATTGAAATGAGAAGATCAAATATTTAATTTGGTACATATTTGAATTTCCCTTTCACCATATCCTTCTTGCTTTTCCCTCAAAGCTTATTTTAGGTGCACCCTAATTGTAAAGGAAGCCAACATTCTCTAGAGACTCAACCTCACTGTCAAGTCCCACACTTGGAGGTTGGTTCCATATTTCACAAGGTTGTTTAGGTCACTAACCATCACCTAAACAAGGGTGTAAACTTTTGTGACAATAGCTTTTGGCACACATGGTGGGACTACATTCAAGCTACAAAGAAGTCTACTAGTTTTCTAGTGTCAACCAAAGGATTTCAACTTATATGCTAAGAAGATAATACTGCTCTTATTATTCTAGCCTTTAAGAGGCTCATACTCAAGTACTTGGTGGATCCATATCTATATCTTGGTTCATAGAAAAGATTGCTACAATTATTCCTAGAATCCAAACAAGGACATCTTCTAGAGGTAATTTTGAGTTTGTTCAACTCTCATTTTTGAGTTCTAGAAGAAGAAGAAATAGACTTTCTCTATCACTAGTCAAAGGTTTTGAAGAAACACCTGCACCATCCAGATCTCTTTCTACCCCTCCTATGATAAGAACACAACCTATGATACCATGTGCTCAATTGAATAGATAATTATTTTATATGGATATCCCTAGAAATCATATTTTTTCTACCTTTAATGGTGGTAGTTATCTTATTTTGGCTTAAATACATGATATACTAGTGTCTGTACATAAGTGTTTACCAGAATTCACTAGTGAAACTTCTATTTTCCCAATATAACACATTAAATAAGTTTAAAATATCTATAATATACACGGTATTACAAAGGATGATGTTGTTGTCAGATATTTAGCTTCATCATTAAAAGAAAAGCCTTGAAATGGTATAGAGAATTTCCACATTACTCCATCCATGATTGGGATGAGTTAGCTGAAATGTTAAACAAGAATTTGGAGGATAAAAGTGACCATATATCAATTTTAGAGAAATTACCACAATCAAAAGACCACCCCATGAATTCATGAAAATTTTTAATTATAGATTCCAAAAGACATGGGACAAAATACCTTCTTCACTCAAACCTTCTCTTGGTAACGCCTTTTTGTATTATCTCAAGAATTTTAATGGAGATATTTCTACTAGATTGCAAACAATGGGTTGAGATACTTTACCTGATGCATATGATGTAGCTAGATAAAATAGTTTCCTAATTTGGGGAGGGAAGTTATCTCCAAGGCCACCAATGCCCTTATTTCTAGAAATACCTACACACCAACCTACAATGGATCCTATTCCTACTACAACCACATGTTAGCCTCTTATTGTTGCTCCACCAAATTCTACATCTCCTAAAGAGTTGGGGGGATAAAAACCATGATGTATGAGAAAAAGACTCAGGTATAAACCATGATGCAAGAGATGCAAGGTTTCAATCTTGGGTTGCAGAACATGGATAAGAAGTTTTAGGATCAAGGTTTGGTGATGCAAACTATGGAAAATAGTATGTAGAAACTTGGTAATGAAGTTGTGATACTAAAAGGACAAAAATATCAAGGCAACCCTTATCAATTTCAAAATTAGAGCTATCAACCAAATAGGCCACCTCCTCAAAAAATTTATAAACTTATCCAAGAATGCATCCCTTGCTGCTCCAAATTTAACAAGGAAAATTATCACAATACAGAACAATCTTTCTCAAGAGAAAGAATGGTGTCATTCTTGTAATCAATATCATGATCAGGGTGCATATAAGAGAGGAGAGTTTTATCAAACTCTAGTGGTGCAAAAGGAACCAACAATTTCTAGACAATAATATGATACAAATCAGTCTGGTGTTGGACATCAAGATTAGATGCACAAAAGTGCTTCTTATACTAATTGGTATAAGAGAGATTTTTGTGGTATCAATCGAGAGAGCATTGATGTTGTCGCCATACATGCCACAACCTTAGGGACATCAAGAAAGGAAGTTATCCCAATTCAAAGTAAAAGTAAGGAATAGAGTAACAAGAAGCTAGAGGAGTCTAAGGTTTCTCCTATATCAACAAAAGGTGGTTCATCAGCTTCAACCAACTCTACACAACTCAAGGGGAAAAAAATCACCATTAACCCTCTAGGTTAGTTTCCATCACCTGGATTTAGTTGATAAAGCTTGAAGAGATAAAATTAGTGAGGAACAGTACAAGAAAATGATTTTGATGGAACATTCCTCATGTTTCAATGAAATAAACATGCAAGGATTCTACAAGAGTATAAGGCTAGATTTCGGGGAGAGATTTCCATTATCTGCATGAAATTCTAAACCAAATGTTCATCGAGCTGAAGAGGTGGATATCGAGGTAGCATGTTCCTTGTCTCATTGATGAGATTCATTAGAGTAACAACAACTATTGTTGGAGGGGAAAATGATGTTTAGATGGGTCAAGTTACCTCAATAGTGGCATTAGGGAGAGTTTTGTCAATACACGGTCTGGTATTGTTGTGATATGCAAATTTTTTGGTAAGAAATCTTTGGGTCTTGTCAAAAAAGTCGCTCTTCAATTTTTATATCAGTGAAAGTTTTACCAAAATGAGTATGTGTAGTTCACCGCAAAGATGTCGATTGGTCATCGATAGGATGGTAGATGGGTTTGCCAATAGGATTTCATAGGTGAAACTTTGGCCATTAGAAAGAAACAAAAGAGTGTTGCACGATGGTGCATGTTTCCCTAATGGGATTTTTATTGGTAGAGGTTTCACTGATATCAAGAGGAGGAAAGAGAATCAAAAGAATGGTATATAGGTTTCACCAATGAGGTTCATAAAGGAAGCTTTATTGGTTTTTGGAGGATTTTGACCACATTTTGATGGGTCATTTTCTTCTAATGGATGTTATCAAGGTAAGTCACCCCGATGAGTTTTCTCATCAGTGTATCTTGAGTCATCAGCAACATATTTTGATCATGGTTTGATAGTGTAATTTCCCCTGATGGGGTTGTCATTGACAAGAGTCTTGTTGATATCCAAGGCATAAGGTTCATCAAGGAGACTTTGATGATCAATAGGAATAAAATTACTTGGCCTGATGGGTGATGTTATGCCAATGAGTTTTATCGGTGGGACATCTCCTTTGTTTCACCGATATCTTTTCAATGTCGATTGGTGCAGGGATGTCATTAGCATGATTTTATTTTTGTTTCTCTAATGATTGATTTCTTGCATCCATGAATTGATCCATTCATTTCAATTAGTTGGTTACTTGGGGAACTTTCCCCGATGATCAAAGTAGTTATTTTAAGCACCAAGTAAAATGAAGGGTTCATCAGCGAAGCTTGTGTTGATGAAGATCAAACAACAAATATTGAAGCATTGATGCTCATAGGTACATTCAATGAACTTTTACTTCTGTCAACCTTCCATTAGATTCAGTTGTCAATACATTTAAGTAGTGCCAATACTTTTGTATGCTCTTGGTCAAATCCTTCAATCATCTGGTGTCCATTTATGGTTGCAGATAGTTCTTGAGATTAGCTCCACATGCTAACAAAGTACAAACCATGAAAATAGCTATGTGTTGGCCATAATTTCCAGTTGCAAAGATATTAAATTTTAACCTCCCCTATCACTTCTAAGTTCTCTACTTGCAGATTTGGATTTTCTTCTAGTATGTTCTTCTTTTTGTAACTCAACCCTAGTTGAGGGTTTAAAATTCATGTCTAAATTAGAGTTATGCCTAAACTTTATAAAGGAAAGTTTGCACATTCTTTCAGGATCTATTTTTCTATCTCATTTACAGAGTTCTCTTCTATAATCGTATTTTTTCTTATTCAATAAAAAATGTTTTTGTCTATCTATTTTTGACCCAAATAAGCTTGTGTAGATTTTCTGCCTCATTATTTGGATGTATTTCATCATCTACAGTACTATATGAGTATGTTAATTAAGTTGATCAATCTTATTTGTTGAATACTTGTATTCCTTATAGGTTGGATTGATTCTTAACTTTCATATTGTTCTAAGGTTGATAAATACAGGGAATAGTGTGATTTTATAGTATATATTGAAGTTTAAGAGTAGTTATTGGAAGGAGTAGATCAAATATTCAATTTGGTGCATCACTGCATTTCCCTTTCAGCATATCCTTCTCCATTTTCCCTAAAATATTAGTTTAGGTCCACCCTAGTTGTAAAGGAAACTAATCTTCTGTGGACACTCAACCTCACTGTCAAGTACCACACTTGGAGGTTGTTTCCATGTTTCACAAGGTTGTTTAGGTCACTAACCATCAAACAAGGGTGCAAAATTTGTGACAAAAACTCCTTCAAGATAGTACATGTTTCTTCCTTTCCTTTTTCTGAGTACAATCACATCTCTAGACCTCTTCTGAATCTCACATCCTTAATTCTTGAAAATAACATCATATACATTCTCACGCATCTATCTAACACTCAAAAGATTATGATACAAACCATTTACACAATAGACATTGTCAGTGTTATTCTTTCCATCAAAAGTAATAGATCCTCTATCAACAATGTAAGCAGCCTTATCATCACCAAATCTAACAGGGCCACCATCATATTTATCAAGTGAAAAAACTTACTCTTATCTCTAGTCATATGATGATAAAAACTAGTGTTAATTAACCATTCATTTTTCTTTCTTCTTATATATAAAGTAGTTTCAACATCATCAAAAACCTCAATACATATGTTAGAAATATCAATTCCCTATTTCTTATCATCTTCAACATAATAGACGCAATATTTTGTCTCTGACTCATCATCTGAAGTACTAGAATCTTCATTTACATAATTATCCTTCTTATTGAACTTCTTAAACTTCTGTCTAAAACCCTTCTCTAGACATATAGTAGCCAAATGGCCAATTTTAGCACATCTAAAACATTTCAGAGGTAACACACCTTTGTACTTGTCATTACCTTTCTTCAGTCTTCTTGCAAAGTTTGCTTAAAATTCTTCTTCATCATCACCGTCATAATCTTCATCTGATTTTGTTTCTTTGAAAGTTGTTTCTGATTGCATATATCTTATCACTGTAACTATTTGGTAATGTCATTAAGATATTTTCTATGGAATCCTCATTGGTAATAGTGCATCCCTGGTTCTTGAATCCATTCACAACATTCTCAACTCTCTGAAAAATAGCTCTTAATATCTTCACCATCTTTCATTCTCAAATTCTCATAGTGTCTCTTAGCTGTAAGAATCTTATATAACTTAACCCTATCATTTCCTTCATAGATTTATTTAATCTTTTCCCAAACTTCATAAGAAATTTTCAAAGAAATAACTTTACCCAGTTCAGTCTTAGATAAAGCACTAGTAATAGCATAACTTTCCTTTCCATTTCCCTTGTATGACTTGATTTCATCTTGAGTGGTAAGGCCATCATGAGGAAACACATACTTTATCTCCACATGGTTCTAGGTCTTGTAACTAACCGAGACTAAATATCCTTTCATATGATCTTTCCATGAATTTTAGTCTGATCCATCGAATGTTGGAATGTTCAATTTATGTGCCATCGGATCTGCCTCAAGTGGATAAGCTCTTCACTGAGGAACCAACCTATGATACCAATTGTTGAACATTATGAATAAATGAAGGGGTGAGTCAATTATTCCCACACAATAATAAAAAACCTTTCTTTGTCGGTAAATTAATAAACAACAGTAATGAAAACTTCTAATGTGTCAGTTAAGTACTTAAACATCCACAAAAATGTAAACATGAAAACACAGGAACACCGACACAAAGAAAACCAAGATTTATGTGGAAACCACAAATTGGGAAAAACCACAGAGAAGCTAATTCTCATGAAATGAAAACACCTGTTAGGATGACACTGGTTAAGGTGATTTGTAAAAAGGATCACAGTCGATTGTGCTCATTGCAGATCATGTTAACTAACCTTAAATATGAATAGGCTAACTGCCAATAACAAGAGGCTCACTACCAATACAAAGAGGCTCACTACCAATACATAGAGACTCACTACCAAGAAGTATGAAACAATATTGAATCAACTAATAATATCACTAACACTCTTCCACTCGCACGAGCAATACAGAATCTCCTAAAATAGGTTCATAATCACTTCGTATACAAGTAATACATAAGCTACATAGACAATAGAATTCATTTCCCAAGTTATACTACTTGATGGGACCAACCATGTCGGCCAAACAAATTTGAAATAGGTCTCACCAAGACATTATCGTGGTGGTAAGGAATGATATGTGAACCACCTCAACCAATATAACTTCCCTCGCGCATGCCAACACGTAACACCTTCTCCAAAGCCATCAGTACCAAGGGTCATGATGAACACGTTACATAGTAATAGTTGGGATTGAAGAATGAAATTGATTCAAATAGGACCAAACCCAAATAATCGATCTACCATATGTTGTACACACCAACAAAAAAATAAATAGGGATAGATATCTGAAGAAAATCTTTTGGTGAACACTTTTTCCAACACAGATTCTATCGGTAGAGATACTGATACCACCAAGACTATCAGTACACAACAATCAATACTGCCAGAACATGAAAATGCATAAGGTATGTTGACATAAATGACAACTATTAATCACAACAACATGTATAACATCAACTTAACATTATAACACTATGTACTCATAAACTAGTTTCTCTTGAAAAAACTTCATAAAATCAGCTATGCATATATCCTTTCTCACTAACTCACACCTCTTCAATTATTTTCCATCTTTAACACCATATGTGATTGAATTTTATTTTCCAAAAGAAACTAGTTTCTTACCAATTTAATGTGTGCTATCTAGATGTAGACATTTATGCAAATGTTGCAAACCACCACATGTAGGACAAAAACCTTTCAAACACATCGTCTTATAACAAACAAAGCCATCATCTCATTTACATAGTACACTTGAAATAAAATATCTTAGTGACGTAGGAGGTGTTTGTAGACCACATTATTGCATAACATTGTTAGTGTGCAAAGTAAAACATACATGATGATAAATATCATAATGCATGAAAAATTCAATATAGACCCTACAATAACATGTAGTATGTGCATGATTAATCTTAACACAAAATGGTTTTGTCATTTCAAAAAATCTTTGACTAATTTTAATTTGAGGAAAGCTTTGAAGAAACCTTTCATAAAATTGTGTTTGAGTCATATCTAAAAAGAGTTTTGGATGTGGCATATGATTTCTAGATCTAATTCACCTTCTAAAAACTTATCTTTGGTTGGGTGAAACCCTTGTGTTGTCATGCCAAAAAATTTCAATTAATTTTCTTAGTGCATCAACAACAACCTTGTCTTTGTGTGGGAGTATACCTAAGAATTCCCAAAGAGAATTATTATTAGGATCCTCAATTTTCTCTTGCCTCCCTAAGGCATAGTGTAATTTTATTCTACTTATCCTCAACAAATTACTTGTTTTGATTATTAAATGAGTTTTTTTCATTTCCTTTCCCATTATGGTTGATGTGAGGACACGTCGAGTAACATTAGCATCTTAGTAGGTGATTTTAAACCAACAACTTGGTATGCATCAAACAGATTTATCACAATGGTTCTTTCACTATTATTTTTAGATGTTCTTAGCCCCAAAATTTTCATTGTCTCTCTAAATTTCAGGATTTTAACCATTTCAACAACTAATTGGAATCTTCCAGTTTGATTTAAGTTTTCAAAATAGTTATTCCACATTCATCTACAAGTTCTTTTAGAAATTTTATTGTGCATTGGCTTCAAAATATTTTCATCAATGTCAATTAGAAACTTTGGTTTTCTATGAATAATTCTAGGAGGTGTTAAGATTGGTGCATGCTCTTAATTTTCATTAGGTGCATTAATCACATCAAATTGAAATGGTGTTTGTTCTTATTTTTATTAGGTGCGTTCATCACATCAATTTGAAATGGTATATATTTGTTGCATTCATTAGGCGTATTAAGTGCATTTGTCACATACATTTGAATTGGTGTATGTTGACCATTTTCATTAAGTGCATTAGGTGCATTTATCACATAAATTTGAATAGTTGTATGTTTATCATTTTCATTAGTTGCATTATGTGCATTAAATGATGTACCTTCATGTAATCTCCTTATACACTCCCTTTGTCTTTCCTTTTTTTCTTTTTTTTGTTCTATTATTCCTCTCTTGTTCTCTCTCATCCTTGATATCGATTGTCCTACATAATATCGTTAACAATAAAAATAACTTCAAGAATAAAGAAAACATAATATCATGATGAACATACACAATCAATTACCAAAAAAACTAAAAATTATCATCATTTTTTTATATTAAAAAAGTATTAACAACCAAAAAATAAGAAAAATCAATCATTTGAAATCATATGTGACAAAAAAACTCTTACACTATCTGATACATTGCATAAAGACATGAAAACTTGTTGTGGACCCTTGGAACAAGTTGCAATACTATTTCTTAGGTCATTCGAAATGATATTTATCTCAATAGAATGTGTATAGGTTATATTTAGTCAAAACATGATTGATTTATATTGAGCTAAAGGTGCAACATTCATATTGGTGTTAAATCCACCATGTTCGTAGTCTTATAGAATCCATACACATTTTTCTTATCAAAAAATGTTACTTCTCCCTAAGACAAATGCTAAATAATATTTATTATTTAAGAGAGAGAGAGAGAGAGAGAGAGAG
>MU225316.1:892538-933095 GCA_018584345.1 Thuja plicata
TATATATATATATATATATACACACACACACACACACACACACATACATATACACACACAACACATATTATATATGTAAGTATATACATCTGTGAAGTGTATACTAAGTTTAAAAGCATATGTTTTTAATTCTGCGAAACTCGATCGGGTTCTATAGAACTAAAAACATATTGTTTGAGTTTTAAATAACCCGATTGGGTTATGAAGAACTAGGAAATCTTATTTTACTTTTACATAACTTGATTAGATTTTTTAATAGTTAGGAACCTGATCACGTTATGGTTAGGTAAGAGGGTGTATACTGACCCTAAGGCTTGGGAGAATTTTTCCCTCAATTTCTCTCCCTTTATACGTCTTTATTCTTCCAGGTTGATTTCTCAACTTCCTTGTCATCAGGTTTACACATCATCATGTGAGTATTTGTAAAATTACCACCATAATGTCAGACATCTTCTCATCTTTCTAACCATCTAATTTTTCTATTTTTGGACAACATTAGCATAGCAAAATTTAATTATCTTTGCTAGTGTCTTCATAGTTCTCAGAGACCTATCTACCATTTTCTTGATAACTATTGATCTACTTGACCAAATTCAAAACAAATTACAAATTATTTTTCTAGACTTGATTCTACACACTTTTTTTTTAAATTTATTTTTTATTATTTTGATGGAAGTTATGCCTAGTGCATGAGTAGACACCCAATTTTTAGGATGCACCCATTTCAAAAAAGTATTAAAAAAATACTCAACAAAAAATTACAAAAAAAATACATAACTTTTTTTTCTTAGTCTTACCTATCATACATAACTTTTTTTTCTTAGTCTTACCTATCATTCTACCAAAGGGTTTTTCATAATGCTAAATCTAACTATATCTTTTGTGACTTGCGCATGCCAAACACTATGTTATGTTTTTCTTAAAAAATTAGGAACAATTTTTCATGCGCACCGATTTCAACCCTCTTAATCTTATCCATTTTAAATAAAACTTTACTGGTTTAGAAACTAGATTTAGAGTACTACAATTTTGTTAGAGTAAATAGTTTTTTTCCATTTTATTCTTAACTTAAGTTTACTTAGGTGAACTTATTTATTAGGAGGATATTATTTATTTGGATATTATTTAGGAAGATATTGTTGAGTTCTACTTTGACTCTAACTCCTGCTATAATATTGTTGAGTCCTACTTGAACTCCATCTCCCCCTATGATATGGTTGAGTCCAATTCGGAATCTAACTCTTCTAGAGGATGTTGTTGAGTTCTATCAAGACTCTACTTCCTCCAGGTTGAGACTCTTGTCTCAACCTTGTCCATGCTTCCTATCATCTCTTGCTTATATAATTAGGCTACCTTGCTTGTATTTGATATATTGGAAATACTAGGATATTGTTAGGAACCTGTGTGTTCCTTCTGTTTATTTTGTTAATGTAGTGTTGTTGGACGCATATGCTTTGTAAGTCATCCCGTGAGTATATTTTATTATCCCACATGCATAGGTAGTAATAATTTTCTAGATTGTATTTAGTATATAAGTGTGTGTTGAGGCCTTTGAATGGTACCGACAAATTTATTGTATTGAGCTTGCTCAAAGGAGGTTACCCTCTCGAAGTGGCCAGCGATCAATAGATTCACTCTGAGTTCTACTGTTGCTCTATAGTTATGTTATTTTGTGCATTTTCATCAGACTGCTGTAGGAAGTTCCTCTTAGATATTGGATATTTCTCTTGATACTATTATACCTTTGAGCATTTACATCAAGTTTTTCTAATATTGTTATACTGTCTATTTTATTTCCAGTTGTTGATCTAACACTTTGATTATATTCTAGTTTACATATGTTTTCATAGATTGTAACATGGTATCAGAGCTTATTTTGAAAGATTAGATTATCTATAAATCTTGTAAAATATTGTTATTATTTCTCTTCTATTTCAGACGATCTGGAGAACAACACTGATTTATGAGATCCAATAGTCTCTATTTTCCATATATGTTTTTTTTAAGATTCGGGTGATTGCAGCATTATGGAAGCATTTATGGTTGTTCCATTATGTTTGGGAGGCTAAAAAATACCCATTTCCATATAAGGATTGTGCAGATCTGAAACTAAAGGTTTTGCATGTCATTTTTCCTTGTTGGAGGCATTTTTTACATTATGGCCACATTTTCTACAAGTGACAAAGAAAAATGCTTTCTGGGTTCTCTTCGTCTCATTAGAAAACTATCTGTGTATCAGTTAATTTTTTAACACAACCAATAAATCATGAGAAAATCATGTTGGGATGCTTCAACTAGACTCCTCACAGTTGCAGTTTTCATTTGTTCACCTGATCTTCAAATGACTTGTTCTTAGTCATATAGAGGTATTTTTCAGCAGATGATTTTTGAAAAGGTGTAGAATTTCATACTCTTTGCAATGGTATAATCATTTTCTTCTCATAAATTCCAATTTTTACATAAATTTAGTTTTTTAAGTAGATCTGAAGGCTAGTCCTCATTTTTTAAACTTCAAACCACTATAAATTTCACATATGATCTCATATCAAGGTCATTTGTTTTTTGAAAGTGATAATTTTCTGAGCATAATACACTGGTGTTGGTTTTATGTTCTTATATTGAGAGTTTATTTTTACCTTCAGTATTTGGGTCCATTTCTTCAACATTGTAAAACTCTAGAAAATAACTCGAGCATTGTAAATGCACTAAAATATAAAGTGCCAATCTTGTAATATTTGAGAGGGGTGATTTATGATTTAGTAAAAAGGGGCGAGGGGGGGTGGTGGTCTCGTGTGCTCTCTCTATGTGTGATTTTTCTCTCTTCTTTTTTGCACAACAATCTTACTTTATGCATTAAAATGGATCAAACAATGTTATTACTCACCCTATAACTACTATGAGTGGAAGTAAAAAATGAAAATCTATCTTAAGAAGTTGGTGTTGTTCAGAGTAACTATGGGTCTGGAAACTGAACCATCACTACTTGTAGAAAAGCCAAAGCGGTTTAACAAATGTGATGAAGCATATGACACTGTATACATGTTTGTATCTCTCGATCTTATTTTTCACGTTGAATATACTATAGCTACAAATGATGTATGGACAACATTAGAAGGGTTGTTTGGTAAAAATGTTGAATTAAGGTGGCACCAATTGGAGAATCCATGTAATTTTGATACAATTCAGGACTTCTTCACAAAACTAAAGGTTGTATGATTGCAATTGAAAGTGTGTGGGATTGAGAAAAAAGATTCACAATTGATACTTAGCATTCTTTCCAAACTTGGTTCAAACTATTTAGTTTTTATTTCTACACTCTATGCCACAAAAAGTGTCATAGTCACCAGCTATAAAATGCCTTCTCTTGATGAGCTTGTGAATGAACTTACAAAAGAAAAAGATAATTCGATTCATATGGGCACAATTAAGCCCTCTAAATCTCATGCCTTGGCTGTAAATCAGGGCACAAGAGATAAAAAGGACCTTCTAAGCAAGAAAAGAAACAAAAGAACCAAGGAGAAAAGAACCAAGAACATAAATTGGATGCCCCAAAGGAAAAAAATGATGTATCTTCTTAAAAAGGTGATAATCCCAAGAACAAGAAAACAATGTGTTCCTATTGTAAGAAACTTGGCCATGATGAACACAAATGTCTAAAGAAGCAAATTGATCACTTGTCTCATCTTCTTGAAAATAACAACATCAATGTGCCTGATTATGTCAAATCAAATTCATCTCAAGAATCTTCAAAGGACATAAGTAGAGGGAAAGGAAAGGATAAGGCCCTAGTTTCTATTGCTTCACAACCAGATTCCTAATTATTGACTCGGGTGCTTCACACCATATGGCTTCATAAAAAGGTAGTTTTTCCTCCTTGGAGTCATGTTTTACACCATCTATTCTTTTTGATGATGATAGTCCTGCTGAAGTGCATGGGAGAGGGTCTATTGCCATGAGTGAAGGAGCATTTCATTTTTTCCTTTGTGTTCCATCTTTGTCAACTAATCTCCTATCTGTTTATCAAATCATTCACACAAGCTATGGAAAGTAGGTTGAGTTTACTCCTGACACGATGGTAATCCGTGACATGTACAAGTGGTCTACACTTGTAGTGGGAAAGATAGACCAACAGTCTAGAATATATCACTTTTCACACTTTGTTCCTAATTCTCCTTCACTTGCATTTCTCACTCACTCAGATGAGGTGAGTCATTTGTGGCCTCAACGATTCGGCCACTTGAACTACCGCTACTTACAAAAACTCAATCAACAAGACATGGTTATAGGGTTTCCTTCTATTTAATTTTTCTAGTGGAATTTTTCAAGGATGCATTCTTGGCAAACATTTTGAAGAAAATTTTGGTAAAGGAAAAGCATGGAGAGCCACAAAACTTTTGGAGCTAGTACACAGTGATTCAACATGACCATTTCATCATCCTTCTTTTAGTAGAGACAAATATGTATTAAGATTCATTGATGATCTTTCTCATTATACCTTTGTATATTTTCTCAAACAAAAGTTTGGAGGCTTTGAGTATTTTCAAGAATTCAAATCTTTTGCAGAGAAACAAAAAGGGAAAAGCATCAAGGTTTTGCGCACCGATAATGTGAGTGGAATATGTTAACCAGAGGTTTGAGAAGTTTTGTATCTTAGAAGGCATTGATCTTCAACACATAGTTCCCTACACTCCACAACAAAATGGAGTTGCATAATGAAAGAATCAGTCCTTGAAGGAAATGGCTAACTGTATGATCCAATCCAAATAATTGGCACCTCAGTATTGGGTAGAGGCCATCAACTATGGTGGAACCCAAATTTGCAGATTAATTTGCATGCCTAATAGTTTAGGGAAGTATCTCTTATGCTCATATTATTTATGTTTTATTTATTTTGTATCTTTCTATTTCATAAATTATGATATTAATTTAATTTCTTAAGTATCTCAACTTACACATTCATTTTTGAATTCATAATTTAGTCGTTGCATGTATTTCTTCTTTCTTGTTATTTTATTTTATTCTTTCGCAGACTTGTTCGATGAGTTAATCCTCAGATTTGATCAATGGTTAGTGTATTTATGTGATCATAAAGTAAAACGTTCTTTACTCATTAAGAGAATATGACAGATCAACATGTGTCATCTAATCTTAGATCGGTAGGGTCAAAGCAAAGTAATCATTGTGTAGATCAAGTTTCATCTGATGGATGGCATAATCCCTCGATCGACAAGATGAGGATCTTTTAACCATTAAGGAATTGTGATATACTAACGTGTGTCCCGGTCTCACTAAGATCTATGGTTAAACTCTAATGAAGATCTGATTTCATCTACAATCGGTGTTATGACTCAAAGCTTAAGTGAAGGATCTTTAACCATCAAGGCAATGCAACAGTGCGAAACATGTCATGGGCTCGCTAAAGTCTGAGGATGAGATGACAAGGGTACATATGGCATCACATGATTCATTGAACAAGATGATGAGGATTCATGTCAGTTTATAAGACAAGTTAAAAAGAAGATTACTAATGCTCTCATCATTTAGCACATGGGTATAATCAACGACAATCTTTAAACTAATCAAGAAAGGTGATCGAATATTAGCAAGAGTTAGAAGATTAATCAACGGTTAATTTTGATGAACATCGACGATTGGCATAATACCTCAAAGTTGAGATGCACATTGTTTACTCTTCAAGGCATTACGCTTGATCACCACGTGTCCCAGACCTATAAGCCCTAAGTAAAGTGACTGTCTATTAAAGCACAAAAGAGATCTATGTTAGGTGTAATGCCTCAAAGTGGAGAAGCACGAATTTTACTCTTCAAGGCATTATGTGATCTTGACACATGTTTTCAATGGTCAAGAATGTAGAATTCTTGGGTGGAAACATCAACAGGGATTTCTTCTATCATTTTTTAATAATTCGATCATATTTTTATATATGTTAGGGTTTTTGCGTATCATTTGATATGTCTCTATCTTCTCATGTAGGGTTTCAAAGGTGGAAAAAATTGGATCTACTTGCCGATAGGAGAATATGACCTTGGTGAAATATTAAAAGATAATCACATGCAAACATTGAATGAAGAATGCTTGAGAGGATAGATAATGCAAGATTATTATCAACAATGTTGAAACCTCTGTTCTAAATGATAAAGATATCAATTATCATGCAAAGTTATACTAATGCTCATGGATAAGAATGTGGTCAAAGTATCTTGATGACTACACATAGAATCATTATTATATCAGACATGATATTAAGGACTTGATAAGTTATCATTATTTTGAATTGTCTCTAACAAATCACAAGTGATTTGTTAGTGACCATTATTCAAATTCCTTTTGGTCGATAACTAATTTTCAGACAAGGATGATTAATCATTCCTTAAATTTAATTATAACTATCCAGTTATTGATATTAGGACTAGGTATTAGTTATGAATAGATGTATTGATCTGAAGCTTGTTCGCATCCTTTGAACTTTATATAAATAAGGATACCAAGATCAATATAGAGGATTATCATCATTTTTTTTTATTCAGAATGGATAGATTTGATCAACAACTATAAAATGGACCTGGATGTACCATTTTTTTTCAAAATCAATAAAGATAAGTGCTTTTTCTTTCATTTGTGGGAATTGATTCAACTTCATTTTCAATTAGTCCCTTGGATAAAATCTTTTGATTTTCTTCAAAGTGATAGTTTGATGTTGCATACTTTGGATTAAATTTAAAGCTTTATTTGCATTTGGTCTTCTCATCTTGCATGGTTAAATTCAATTGATTGTAGCCACAATCAACCGGTCTGTCATTTGAAAATTTAAACACAATTTAAATAGTTGTAGATTTATCTTAAGATACATGCTCATTTAAACACCTTCAAAGTGATATGTTTCTTATAAACTATCTCTAAGGTTGTATGTAGGGTTGGGATGATTTTGACTCTATTTAACATGATAGAATAAGGCACTGATCTAATCATTTATTTGATTGTGGTTATTCAATTCATTATTTATAGTTTTGGGACATCTTATCCATTTGGTCACTTCAATTTACATACATGTTTACTAAACATTACTTCAATTACTCAAAGTTTTTTCAGACTTGTAGTTTATAATATATTGTGTTCAGTTTGATTTCTCTCGAGTTCCTTTCCCATCCTTGAGAGATAAATTTTGGAGTGTATTCTATCTTCTATAAAAAGCCTTAAAACTTGAAGGATAAGTTTAAGGTAGAGGCCTACCAGCCTTGGTTCTGCAGAGCTAGAATTGGAGAGGTTTCAACCTTATTTTAGGGTTGAGCCTATTAGTTGGCCAGATCACTAGGGTTTCCCATCATTGGATCGACAAGTCCATAGGAAATCCAATTTGTTGATTTCAACACCAATAGATTGGTGACACTGCTAGGGAGTTGTTTAAAAGAAATTTTTTTACCTATAAGCTCTGGTGTTATATTTAAGACTCTACTAGGGAAAAAACTCATAACAAAATAAGTATTTTCCTTCTGACAATAAGGTGGCGACTTTATTTAATAAAGTATTTCAGTCAGTGACTCTACTAAGGGATAAGACTCAAAAGGAGATGGTGGATAGTTTTTCAAATGGATCGATCATTTCAAAGAAGAGCATTTATGGTAGATGGAATCAAGCTATTGGATTTCAGCAATTTTGAATATAGGCCTAGCAAGTTACTCCCAAAACTATCACAGTTTGTACCAAAGTTCCATGGGGAATGGGATGAATCAGCACTACAGCACTTGGATGCATTTTACACATTCATAGAAGTTAAAAGACAATGCCAGAAAAGTATATGAATCAGTACCCACACATTCTATCTCATCTTGGAAAGATTTTGAGTAGTGTTTCTTATATAAATTTCATGATGCAAGTGAAGAAAACAACATGTGCCATGAACATGAAGAGGGTCCAAATTACATTATGGAAGAGGAATCTTACATGTCCCCTTTGGATACATTCAATTTGGAAAGGTATGAGGGAGAATCTGCAGTACATTTATTCATGAGAATGATGAAAATTTATTGGGAAATACCTTTAGATATTAGGTCTCTTGGAAGAAAAATAATGGATAAACTTTGTGAGTTGGGAATCTACCATGGTTCTCAACTAATATTTTTTCATGATGAAATATCTGAAGAGTTGCGGGTAGAAAGGGACGAATATAGTGAAAATTTTACAAGTACTCCAAATTTGAATGCAATTGAAATATGTGATTAGACTAAAAAGGTCCCTGTACATGAAAAGAATGATGTCATGGAGGAAGACAATCTAGATCAGGTTGAAGATGAATCTATACATGATGAGATTTGTATGGAGATAGGTATAAATAACCATGATGATGAGGAAGAAAACCATGCCTTTCCTTTCTCTGCTTTGTTAAAGGGTTTCGGGGTTCCCTTCAAAACCTATTTTTACCGTAATCAAAAACCATGATGATGAGGAAGAAAACCTTCTAAGTACTAAGGAAATTTCAGATCTATTAGATATTAAATATACGAAACATGTTCAGAGAAATGGTGAATTTTTTTTCTCTATCCACCACAATAAACAAGTTAATCGATGAATATATATTCAAGAGGTACGAGATCAAGAAGAGAATAATTTCCAAGAATCAGATGAGCAAGATGAAATAGAACAACATACAACATATGGACATAAAAAAGTTTCAGAGGAAATCTCTCATGGAGATATGCCCGAGCAATCTAAGTTCCTGAATCCATTGTTTAAAGAGGAAGCAGAGAAAGATATGCTTGTGTTCTCTATGCCCTTGAAACAATTATTTGAAGAAAATTTTGTATGCCATCAGTTCTACCAATATCATGATAAAGATAGTGGGCCTAGTGTTCACTTTGAGGATGATGAAACTCAAAATATGTATGGGGAAGTGTATTCGAAAAGTGATATATGCATTATTTCATCCTATGAGCAGAATTTGTATCAAACATGTGAATATGAGAATAAATTAGCCAAGCATAATGATGAGAAGGAAATTTCTGAAGATCATTAGGACAATGAAGATATTGGGCTAGTTGATGAAATACTTGAAGACACTCAAAAAGATGATCCATCTAGTAAAATTATGTATTATAATCAGCATACAGGAGAGGACACATGTAATAATAATCTTAGAATTCCTTCAAATCCATTATATAAGGAAGCAATAGAAAAGGATTAGACAAAATATTGTGATAAATTTGTCAGAGATGGTTTCTTTGTATATTTAAATCCATTATGTAAAAGGGGTGAAGTATATACACATAGTATGGTTAGTATACTAAGTTTTGAAGATAAACATTATGATATTGAGAGTATGATATCATCAATAGAAGAATAAGCCATAGACATATGTGATATTTCAAATCTAGAAACTATGGAGAATTTAGACAGAAATAAACATGTGAAAGATTTTGCAGCCAGGTACGAAGGGAGATATGATCTTTCCTCAGATGTTCGAAAGAAAATCAGTTGATGAGAAAATGAAAGATGGCAGAATAAATCATGGTGTCATATTAAGGAGATTTAAAATGTTACATGAACAGAATAAAATTTTTGACGGAGGGAAATAGAAGTATTTACTTTTGGGGGCCTAGGGCGACCCAATTTTGTTTTGCATTAGATTTGGTAAGGATACTCGGTTTGCTTCCACAAAGATAGCTGAGATCTTGTTATGTCCAAGTATGAACACACATCCCTAGAAAGAGCCACTGGTGGAACCCAAATTTGTAGATTAATTTGCATGCCTAATAGGTTAGGGAAGTATCTCTTATGCTCATATTATTTATGGTTTATTTATTTTGTAGCTTTCTATTTCATAAATTATGATATTAATCAAATTTATTAAGTATCCCGGCTTACACATTCATTTTTGAATTCATAATTTAGTCATTGCATGTATTTCCATGGGCTTTTATTTTATTCTTTCACAGACTTGTTCAGTGAGTTAATACTCATATTTGATCAATGGTCATTGTATTTGTGTGATGAGAAAGTAAAATGTTCTTTACTCATTAAGGGAATACGATAGATCAACACGTGTCCTCTGATCTTGGCTAGGTAGGGTCAAAGAAAAGTAATTATCATGCAGGTCAAGTTTCATTTGATGGTTGGCATAATCCCTCGATCAACAAGATGAGGATCTTTTAACCATCAAGGCATCATGCTATACTGATGCATGTCCTGGTCCCACTAAGATCTAAGCTTTGAAGAACAAAGATCTACGGTTAAAATCCGATGAAGATATGATTTCATCTATGATTGGTGTTATGCCTCAAAGCTTAAGTGAAGGATCTTTAACCATCAAGGAAATGTGATAGTGCAACATGTGTCATGGGCCCACCAAAGTCTAAGGATGAGATGGAAAGGGTACAAATGGCATCACATGTTTTGTTGAACAAAATAATGAGGATTCACGTCAGTTTATAAGACAAGTTAAAAAGTGGATTACTAAAGCTCTCATCATTAAGCACATGGGTATAATCAATGACGATCTTTAAACTGGTCGAGAAAGGTAATCAAATGTTAGCAAGAGTTCAAAGATTAATAAACAGTTAAGTTTGATGAACATCGATGGTTGGCGTAATGCCTCAAAGATGAGATGCGTGTTGTTTACTCTTCAAGGCATTACGCCTGATTGCCATGTGTCCCAGACCCACAAAACCTAAGTAAAGTGACCGCCTGTTAAAGTACAAAAGAGATCTATGGTAGGCGTAATGTCTTAAAGCAGAGAAGCATGAGTTTTAATCTTCAAGGTATTACACAATCTTGAAACATTTTTTCGATGGTAAAAAAGGCATAATTCTTGGGTGGCGACATCGACGAGGATTTCTTCTGTCATTTTTTAATACTTCAATCATATTTTTATATCTGTTAGGGTTTTTGTGTATTGTTTGATACATCTCTATCTTCTCATGCAGGGTTTCAAAGGTGGTGAAGCATGGATCCACTTTCCAAAAGGAGAATGTGGCCTTGGTAAAATACTAAAAGATAATCACATGCATACATTGAATGAAGAATGCTTGAGAGGATAGATAATGCCAGATTATTATCAACAATGTCGACAACTATGTTCTAAATTATAAAGATATCCATTATCATGAAAAGTTATACTAATGCTCATGGATAAGCATGTGGTCAAACTATCTTGATAACTACATGCAAATTCATTATTATATCAGAAATGATATTAAAGACTTGATAAGTTATCGTTATTTTGAATTGTCTCTAAAAAATCACAAGTGATTTGTTAGTGACCATTATTCTAATTCCTTTTGGTGGATAACTGATTTTCAAACAAGCATGATTAATCATTCCTTAAATGTAATTGTAACTATTCAGTTGTTGATCTTAGGATTAGGTATTAGTTATGAATAGACGTATTGATATGAAGCTTGTTCACATCCTATGAAATTTATATAAATAAGTATACTATGATCAATATAGAGGATTATCATCAATTTTTTATTCAGATTGGATAGATTTGATCAACAATTGTAACATGGATCTGGATGTACCATTTTTTCAAAATCAATAAAGATAAGTGCTTTTTCTTTTATCTGTGGGAATTGATTCAACTTCATTTTTGATTAATCTCTTGCATAAAATCTTTTGATTTTCTTCAATGTGATAGTTTGATGTTGCATACTTTGGATTAAATTTACAACTTTATTTTCATTTGGTCTTTTCATATTGCATGGCTAAATTCAATTGATTGTGGCCACAATCAATCAGTCTATCATTTGAAAAGTTAAACACAATTGAAATAGTTGTGTATTTATCTTAAGATACATGCTCATTTAAACACCTTTGAAGTGATATGTATTTTTTGAAATGTCTCTAAGGTTGTACATAGGTTCGGGATGATTTTGACTCTATTTCCCATGATAGAATAAGGAACTGATCTAAAATTTTATTGCATTGTGGATATTCAGTTCGTTGTTTACAGTTTTGTGAAATCTTATCCATATGTTCATTTCAATTTACATACATATTTACTAAACATTCTTTCAATTACTCAAAAAAATTTCAGTCTTACAGTTTATAATATATTGTGTTCAGTTTGATTTCTCTCAAGTTCCTTTTTCATCCTTGAGAGAGAAGTTTTGGAGTGTATTCTATATGCTATAAAAAGCCTTAAAACTTGAAGGATAAGTTTAAGGTACAAGCCTACCAACCTTGGTTCTGTAGAGCTATAATTGGAGAGGTTCCAACCTTGTTTTGGGGTTGAGCCTATTAGTTGGTCAGATCACTTGGGTTTCTCATCATTGGATCAGAAAGTCCAAAGGAAATCCAATCTATTGATTTGAGCACCAACAGATTGGTGACTCTGCTAGGGATTTGTTCAAATTAACACTTTTTACCTAGAAGCTCTGGTGTTATATTTAAGGCTCTACTGGGAGAAATAACTCATAAGACAGTAAGTATTTTACTTTTGACAAAAAAGTGGTGACTCTATTTAATACAGTATTTCAGTCAGTGACTCTATTGAGGGAGAAGAATCAATAGGAGATGGTGGATAATTTTTAAAATGTATCGATAATTTCAAAGAAGACCATTTATTCAAGATGGCATGAAGCCATTAGATTTTAGCAATTTTGATTATAGGCCTAGCAAGTTACTCCCAAAACTATCACTGTTTGTACCAAAGTTCCATGGAGAATGGGATGAATCGATACTGCAACACTTGGATGCATTTTATACATTCATAGAAGATTATGATGTTTCGATAGAGGATCAGGTGATGAGGCTATTTGTCAGTACATTAAAAGACAATTCCAGACAAGTATATGAATCAGTACCCACACAATGTATCTCATCTTGGAAATATTTTGAGTAGTGGTTCTTATATGAATTTCATGACGCAAGTGAAGAAAACAACATGCGCTATGAACATGAAGAGGGTCCAAATTACATTATGGAAGAGGAATTTTACATGTCCTCTTTGGATATATTCTTCAATTTGGAAAGGTATGAGGGAGAATCTGCAGTACATTTATTCATGAGAATGATGAAAATTTATCGGGAAATACCTTCAGATATTAAGCCTCTTGGAAGAAAATTAATGGATAAACTTTGTGAGTTGGGAATCTACCATGATTCTCAACTAATAGCTTTTCTTGTCAAATATTTGAAGAGTTGAGGGTAGAAAGGGATGAACATAGGGAAATTTTTACAAGTACTCCAAAGTTGAATGCAATTGAAATCTGTGATCAGAATAAAAATGTTCCTGTACATGAAAAGAAATGTCACGGAGGAAGAGAATCCAGATCAAGTTGAAGATACATCTGTACATGATGAGATTTGTATGGAGACAAGTATAAATAACCATGATGATGAGGAAGAAAAACCTTCTCAGTACTGAGGAAATTTTAGATCTATTAGATATTGAATATTAGAAACATGTTCAGAGAAATGGTTAAATTTTTTCTCAATCCACCATTGTAAACAAGTTAATGGATCAATACATATTCAAGAGATATGAGATCAAGAAGATAATAATTTCTAAGAATCAAGTGACAAAGATGAAATAGAACAACATACATCATATGAATAGAAAGAAGTTTTAGAGGAAAGATCTCATGGAGATATGCCCGAGCACTCTAAGTTCCTGAATCCATTGTTTAAAGAGGAATTAGAGAAAGATATGCTTGTGTTATCTATGCCCTTGAAACCATTTTTTGAAGAATATTTTCTATGCCATCAAGTTTTCCAACATCATGATAAAGACAGTGGGCCTATTGATCACTTTGAGGATGATGAAACTCAAAATATGTATGGGGAAGTGTATTTAGAAAGTCAGATATGCATTATTTCATCCTATGAGAAAAAGTTGTATCAAACATGTGAAGATGAGATTAAATTAGCCAAGCATAACGATGAGAAGGAAAGTTCTAAAGATTATCAGGATAATGAAGATATTGGCCTAGTTGATGAAATACACGAAGACACTCAAAAAGATGATGCATATAGTAAAAGTATGTATTATGATCAACCTACAAGAGAGTACACACATTAGAATGATCTCATAATTCCTTAAAATATATTATATTAGGAAGAAATAGAAAAGGATTACGCAAAATATTGTGATAAATTTGTCAGAGATGATTTCTTTGTATATTTAGATCCATTATGTAAAAGGGGTGAAGTATATATAGGTAGTATGGTTAGTATACTAAGTTTTGAAGATAAACATTATGATATTGAGAGTATGATATCATCAATAGAAGAACATGCCAAAGAAATATGTGATGTTTCAAATCTTGAATTTATGGAGAATTTAGACAGAAATAAACATATGAAAGATTTTGCAGCCAGGTATGAAGGGAGATATGATCTTGAGAGGATCTTTCCTTAGATGTTTAAAAGAAAACCAGTTGATGAGAAAATGAAAGATGGTAGAATAAATCATGGTGTCATATTAAGGAGATTTAAAATGTTACATGAACAAAATAAAAATTTTGAGAGACAAAAATAGCAGTGTTTACTTTTGGGGGCATGGGGCCACCCAATTTGTTTTGCATCAGATTTGGTAAGGATACTCGGTCTGCTTCCCCAGAGATAAC
The DNA here is from genome assembly GCA_018584345.1 of Thuja plicata. Classification (NCBI taxonomy): domain Eukaryota; kingdom Viridiplantae; phylum Streptophyta; class Pinopsida; order Cupressales; family Cupressaceae; genus Thuja; species Thuja plicata. The sequence continues at coordinate 907,121 of MU225316.1, forward strand.
TGAGATCTTTCTTTGTCCAAGTATGAACACATATCCCCAGAAAGAGACACTGGTGGAACCCAAATTTGTAGATTAATTTACATGCCTAATAGTTTAGGGAAGTATCTCTTATGCTCATATTATTTATGGTTTATTTATTTTGTAGCTTTCTATTTCATAAATTATGATATTAATTAAATTTCTTAAGTATCTTGGATTACACCTTCATTTTTGAATTCATAATTTAGTTGTTGCATGTATTTCCATGGTCTTTTTATTTTATTTTATTCTTTCACAGACTTGTTCGGTGAGTTAATCCTCAGATTTGATCAATGGTTATAGTATTTCCATGATGAGAAAGTAAAATGTTCTTTACTCATTAAGGGATTATGACAGATCAACATCTGTCCTCTAATCTTGGGTGGGTAGGGTCAAAGAAAAGTAATCATTGTACAGATCAAGTCACATCTTATGGCTGGCGTAATCCCTCGATCGACAAGGTAAGGATCTTTTAACCATCAAGGCATTGTGTTATACTGATACGTGTCTCGGTCCCACTAATATCTAAGCTTCTAAGAATGAAGATCTATGGTTAAACTTTGATGAAGATTTGATTTCATCTACGGTCGTCATTATGCCTCAAAGCTTAAGTAAAGGACCTTTAAACATTAAGGCAATGCGATAGTGTGACACATGTCATGGGCCTACCGAATCTTGATGATGAGACAACAAGGGTACAGATGGAATTACATGATTCATCAAACAAGATGATGAGGATTAATATCAGTTTATAATATAAGTTAAAAAGTGGATTACTAAAGCTCTTATCATTTAACACATGGGTATAATCTACGATGATCTTTAAACTGATCAAGGAAGGTGATAGAATGTTAGAAAGTGTTCAAAGATTAATCAACGATTAATTTTGATGAACATCGATGGTTGGTGTAATGCCTCAAATCTTAGATGCATGTTTTTTACTCTTCAAGGCATTACGCCTGATTGCCACGTGCCCTAGACTCGCAAACCCTAAGTAAAGTGAGCATCTGTTAAAGCACAGAAGAGATATATGGTATGCATAATAACTCAAAGTGGAGAAGAATGAATTTTACTATTCAAGGCATTACAAGATCTTGACATGTGTTTTTGAAGGTCAAATAGGTAGAATTATTGTGTGGCGACATCGACGAGGATTTCTTCTGTCATTTTTTAATACTTTAATCATATTTTTATTGGTGCAGGAGCACACCTAGCTTAACCCCTCTTTTTATTTCTTTGTTCTTTGATTCTGGCACGTACTGACTCTATCCAAGTCAGGAGGGTTTGTGTGGACCTTAGAAGTTCATTTTCTTTATTTTCCCTAAGATGGATATGCCTAGGTCAATCCATGGCTAGCTAGTTTGCTTAATAGTGTTTTTGTGTGTCCTTCTAACTAATGTTGCATATTGAGTCCTAGAGTGAAAAAGGAGTTTCTTGGATCAAGTTGTGTTTTAAAATGACTTTTAGGATGGTCATATTCCATATGTAATAAATTGGAGAACAAAACTAAAAGTTTGGAGTCATATATCAAAATTTGTCATTTTCTTGCCAAAGTTGTCAACTTGGCCGAAAAGTGCTAAAATGGGAAAAGAAGGAAGAATGATGGTCAAGAGGATAAATAATGCTTAGGAATAATTAATATTCCTTAAGAAACACCCCAAAAATATCCCAAGTCCTACTTGGTAGGAAAAAGCCAAAAGACAAACAAAGAGGAAAAAGTTGCTATGACAACTTTTGAAAATTGCATGACAACTCTCAAGAAAATGTTGCAGACTGAGCTAGGAGAAGGAATGATGTTTTGTAACACCTCAATCCATGATGGGAGGTTACATAGGATGTGGAAAACCTATTCAAAATCATGAGTAATCATGTGTAACAGCATAGGAGAAGTTTTGAATGAAGGAAATTCTGAGCTTTTGAAGGATATCACTATTTTTGTGCTTTTTGATTGCATGCATGTGAAAATAGGATTGGAGTTATGTTTTAATGTTTGATCTATATCTTTTATGGTATTATGAAATTTTTTCATTGAATTTTAAAGTTCATTAGAGGTCATTTTCGCATGTTGTGAAAGCTTTCTCTAATTTTACCTTCACAGTCATACAGTCAATAAGTTTTTAGTTGCATGCAGGGGATAATGGATTTAACTTCATAATCTAACCCTGGATCCTTGATTAGCATGAAATTATAGACCTTTTTAACTCAATAATAAATTTAGGAGGAGGTCTTTTTACTAAGGTTTGAAAATCATTCACTTTTAGACAGTCTACTACCACTGTCCAGGTAGTCCATGAAAATGCTCTTACCACTCCCTTTCCCACCATAGGAATTTTGTGGGTTTTTGATATTTGGGAGTGGACTTGTATTATATGATGTGTGTAGGAGGAGGGGTCCTAGAAACAAGTTTTGGAAATTTTAAAATGATGCCTTAGGTGAGTTGATAGCACCCGGCTAGGAAACATCAAAGTTTGTAAGCAAGAAATAGTGGGTTGAATGCATTGAAAGCTTCAATAAAAGATTGGATGAAGTTATGGGGATGTGTAAAGGATAAAAATCTAGGAGGAGGGATTCCCAAGAGTATTTTTGTCATGGTTTTAAAGTGACCCTAGAGAAGACTGTCTAATGCAATTTGAAACCCTTATTTCTATGCCAAAAGTGGCTTTCTAGTGTACAGACAGTTTGAAGGGTTGAAACCTTCAAAATATTATAGGTCTCCTAAAAGGGTACTCATATATCTGATCTCTTCATAACCTTGTTAAGAATATTATTGAGTAAAAGGGAGAAAACCTCGTTTGTAGGGCTAATTCTAGTAGCCCTATTTGGTGCAAAGATGACAGTTTGGTAAGATTGAGTCACTAAACTCAATTGGTTTGCAATCAGAAGGTGGAATGGGATTAAATAACATATAAAGATATCCCCCATTAACTATGAAACAAGAAAGATTCATGTATGTGAACATGCGAGGTTGATAGCAAGGTAGAATCCTTGGATTGGTAAGAAATTGAATTGGTGTAACTAGGTGGGGTAATTGGAAGGATAAGATTGTGATCCTGTACAAAGGAGGGTATCTAAGTGAACCCTAATAGGCTAGGAGAAATCCTAAGAAATTTCTTATAGCTATTAAGGACACTAGAGAAAACCTAAACCCAGTTACATCAAATTGGTATCAGAGCCTAAATTGATTGGGCTTGTGGTAGATGTTCTAGCCAAAAGTATCAGTAGGTGAAAACAAGATGGTCACCAATGCAAAGATTGCAAAGGAATTAAATGAGTAGAATAAGGTAATAGAGGATAAAATGGAAATAAGTAGACTCCTTGAAGAAGCCTTGGATGAGATGAAGGCAAAACTCCAAGAAGTTGTAGATGCAACTAAAAGTAGAGATGGAGATGAAGTCAGTAGCAGCAAAGGGAAGCATAAAGTCGATGAAGAAGACATGATACCTGAACCAGACCCTCCAATGAATGAGGAGACATTCCTAAAATCCATAAAAGCCCTAGGAGGAAAAATTCTTGAAGTAATTACATGGTTTACTGGAAAAATGGACAGTGAACTAGTTGTGGAATGGATAGAAGGCATTGAGAATCATTTTGAATGTGAGGGCATAACTGAAGCATAGAAGGTAAAAGTTGTAAAGTCAAGGTTAAGAGGTTCAACATTAACATGGTGGAAGTACCTCCAAGAATATAGGGAGAAGATGGGTAAGAATCCAATCTCAAATTGGAAAGTCATGTTAAACAAGGTGAAGGAAAAATACCTACTTGAGGATTATGAAATCCAATTGCATAAGAAGAGGCAGAATTTGAAACAAAAAAATTTGGATGTGGCTACATACAATGAAGAGTTATAGAATTTGTGCTCAAGGTCAAGAGTCCAAGAGGATGAGACTATCAAGGTGGCTAGGTATCTTGGAGGCCTAAAATGGAATATCCTAGAGGAAATCAGTTTGTGGAATCCTTCAACTGTCCATAAGTGTTTCCAACTTGCATTGAAAGTAGAAGAGAAGAAAAAAAAAGAAATTAGAATCAAACTTCAGAGGAAGAGGTAGAGGTAGAGAAGGAAGAGGACAAAAAGGCTATGGTGGAAGAGGATCGGATTCAAGGAAACCAACTGAGAACAAGCTAACTGAAAAACAAGAAGGAAACTCAAATAGAGGAGGTTTTAGCAAAGGTAGAGGCTCTAACACTAGTTGGAGAGGAAGGAGAAGAAACAATCAAGGAAGAGGAGCATCCTACTTTTCCACCATGAAATGCTACCATTTCAATCAACTAGGGAATCCTACCTATAGGTGTCTTGAAAAATGCTCTACTTCTCAAGGAGGTGGGAAGAGAGTTAACTGTTGGAATTATATGATGTGCCCAGTGACTGAGAGGGGGGGGGTGAATCAGAAACCAATAAAACCTAAACCTTTTAATCCACAATTAGATTTGCTTATTTGTTTGCATGTATATAACCTGAAAGTAAAGAATCATACAGAACACATAACACAATATTTGGTTACCCATAAACCTTCCAAAAGAAAGTAAAATTGGGGTGGGGATGATACCACAATATTTAGTACTGCAGTATAAATTTAGCCTCTTAAAGCTTACAATGACCACTTCTAATGGTATGCCCTATTAGGAGCATAAAAAAGACTGTTAGTTCCACCTTGTTAAAAGATTTTGTACAATACAATAAGTAATGCAACTCGGTTAAGAGATTTAAAGAAAGGATTGTTAGGTCCACCTTGTTAAAGGATTTTGTTGATCCATCTGTGATAATGAACCAGTTGATGATCTTCTTTGTGCTATTGTGATTGTTGAATAAGATCCTTTGAATATAACTGATCACTTGAATGTGATAGATAAGACTCTGTTGTCCTGAACACTTCTGCACTTAACTCAAACTGCCATTCACATGCCTTATGTATACATAATCATATTCATATATTGTGAATCTTCTTATCATAAATTATTGGATAAAACAAACTATCTTACATATATATATATTTATCCAACAAATAACTCTATAAGTTGGGTTGCAATTAACAAATTTATATTTAACAATATATGCAAAGTTGGCTTCAAACTGTTACTCGGGTCCAAAAGACTACTCGGGTGATAAACTGTCACTCGGGCGATACTGAACACTCGGGTGATGCTGAACACTTGGGAAACATTATATACTCGAGCAACACTATATACTTGGGTAACACTGAATGACTAAGTGTTTTCACACTAATTCACAATATGTCTTGCCATAAGGTCTACAATCTCCCCATTTGGCATTAGTGACAAAAACACTTATCATTAAACTTTGTATCTGATATGTCAAAACCCCCCCTTAATGATTGCTTGGGTTTTGACACTTGCTCTGCTGCTCAGGTCCAACTGACTTTGTTTTTGTATTTTTCAAAATTGCTATTGTAACATATATCATCTACACTATTCACTGTACATGTGATATTTACAATGAAATTTCCCTCTTATACATGATATTTCCCCCTTGTTTTTGACAAGAATGCCAAAAAAAAATTTCATGTACAAGGTTATCCCAAAGTAGGATAGAAAATCACTATGTACCTTCAAAATTTGAGATAGAGTGTTGTCCCAATTGTCCTGTAGCACCTTCAAGATGTGCAATTCAACTTGTAGTTCTGTAGATAGCTCTATCATTAGCTCGACAACTGAGAAGTTGTTTTCATGAATGAGAGTTTTAGCATGTGTTATGCGTTTCTTCATTCCATCCATGTGTGGTAGAAGCTGGCTCTGGATGGTTTTAAGAGATTATCTGATTCTTTCTTCTTCTCTCAACACTTCAGCTTGTAAATCAGTAAGATACTTTATTTTCATGAAGTGAGAAAAACTGGTGCTCGGGTCAAGTGCCAACAGCCTTGCACTTTCCTTCATGTCTACATCGATCTTTACTAATTTGTTCTTGATTTCCATAGTAAAGTTAGAGGAGTCACTCAACTTTACAAATAATTCTACCACATTTGTCATAGTAGTTTTTAGAGTGCTGATAATCTATGTAAGCTGCACCTGGTCAATTGCAATCTTCTTTGCAATGTTCTCTAGAACCTTGTTCTCAAATTTCTTCTCTTCCTTCTCAAGTAAATTCTCTTGACCATTCATATCTATGTTGAACTTGTGGAAAATATCAAAAAGTTGGTCCATTATTGAGTCACTCTCATTGACTTCAATTTGCAATGCATCTACAAATATGCCTTTGACATCTTCAAGTACTTTGTTCCTTTATCTTTCCTTTCTAAGTTTTTGCTGTGAGGATATTTTCTTCCACAGTTCTCCTAAGATATCCATTTTTTCTACAGATAGGTTGGATAGATCCCAATTAGGAATCACAATCTCTTTATCCATATCTATCTCATCAGTTATTACTGCCTTAGACTTTGGACTCGGTGAAGGATTAATTTCCTTACCTTTATCTACCTCATCCTTTGCTTCAGTATTCAATCCAATTAGGTCATTGACCTTTACAGTACTAATTGGTGGATCAACATTTACTGATGAATCAATAGTAGAAATGTCTACCTTTCCTTTTTGTGACTTGGGTGTGCATGTATCAGTAGTAAGAGGATCCTATTTCTCAGTCTTTGTTTTTTCAGATGTAGATTCTGCAACCTTTTCTTTGCTCAGAGTCACTATACTGTGTATGGGAGATTGGGGTAGTGATGCCATTACCCAAACTACAATCTGCTCTGCGTTGGACTCTTCAATAGTCTGTACCTCGGGTAGAGTATCATCATTTCCTTGTGCTAGAGGGTCTATACTCAGTACTTCTTCCTTCACATTGCTTTCTACTATCTCAATTATTAATTTCCACACTAATGTGGCACACTGAGCTACTTCTTCTATGTTCTTGTTCAATATTTGGAATTCCCTAAATCTGAGGGTGTGATTATTCTCATATTTTCTCAAGGCCTCTTTCACTTCTTTGCCTTTCATTTCAAGCATGACCCACTTCAATGTCTCTTCCCTTATATCTCTTTCAATTTGTATTGCATTCTTCTAGGGAATAGATATTGCCTTGAATAAGTCTTCAGTCATATAACTCTTCAACTCAGAAGGGTCATATTTCCACTTTGCCATCTTCTCCACCACTGCTTGCTCTATTTTATTCTTTTCTTCTTCTGTCCTAGAAGCATACTTCATTGAATTCAAAGAACTCATGGCTCTTCCTTATTTAAGGTCTTTAATCTTCTGATCAAGTGTGGGTGTGGGTTTAGTTAAGACCATAGTATCTTCTTCATCATCATCCTCTTCATCACTTAGTATAAGTTTTCTCTTTCATCTTCTCAGGGTGAAAATAGGAGTAGTGCCTTTCTCCTTTTTTTGTCTATATTTTGTATTCCTATTCTTCCATGGAGGATTAACATCAGTTTATTCCTTGTCAGATTCAATTTACTCTATCTCCTTTGTTTTAACTGTGTCCTCTTTGCTCTCAAAGATTGTAGGAGAGTCGGAGGTCTTTCCATACTTCTTCTTGAATGTATCAAGTCTCTTTCTTCCTCTCTTCAATATATGTTACTCCGTTGAGTCTCATGCCTCTGTCATCCCCCTCGGCAAGAGTTAACATTGCTAGTTCATCCCTGTTTATGGTTTTGGTGGTTTTTGGCTTGTCTAGCATAGGGAACCTAGTGACATTGTGAATTATCTTCTTAGTGATCTTCACAGGATGATCCAACCATAGTTGCATGTTGTGAACACGACTAAGAACATATCTCATCCATTTTGTTTGGAAGTCCCTTGGCATATGCATGATATGTGTCAAACCCTTGGTTTCGAGGTGCTTATGCTCAGGCTTCAGATTCCCGTTGGTACATAACTTCTCATATGTTTGATTCATCTCACTGGTTGCAAGCTCTTGTATGTTGCAGTGATAGAAGCTGTGAATGTCATTAACCAGTAACACTCTCGGGGGAATTAGGGAATGAGCTCCCATTGGACCTATCTCCTCTGCAACTGACAGATGAAGCTTGAACACCAGAGGATCACAAATTGAATTCCTTACTAGCATCTCTGAACCTTTCTTTACCTTGCTGCTAGAAGTGGATGCCATATTGCTCGAACAAAATAATCAAACTTTTCTTTCAATCACAAATTTGCACTGAATTTCTAAGGGCTCTGAATTGGCTTGAAAACGGAAAGGTTTGTAAACAATACTCTTTACAATCCTTCATATATAGGATATTTTCAACCGTTAGAGTATTTCATTAAATGGTGCGTACATAGTAGCTAGCGTGACTCAGGTGTTTCTCCAAGACTCACTCGGAAGCTCGGGTGAAATTAAATTTCCAGTTATCAATACTGCCCGACTCAGCTTGGGTGAGCTAGAGTGACTCGGGTGTAACTACCATTCTTACTTGGGTTGAACTAAAATATGTCCTCATGCATCAAAATGTGAATATGGACTATATTGCTTACCTCAAACTGATGTAGGATGGCTTGTTAGTGCACAGTTCTAGACATCTCCTTACTTTCCTATTTTGTAATGATAGATCCACCCATATCACTGTTTAGGGTGTCATTAGATCCTTCATTTCTTTGATTTTAATTATCTAAGGATTTCCTTACCCATTGCTTTCTCATCTGAGTTCTGATTTCTAAGATTTTGGCTTTACCATTTTAAAAACTAGTATCAACTTTTTCTCTATTCATACATTTCTTGCTCAGATGACCGAGTTGTTTACACACATATCATCTCTTAGTAGGATCTCTTTTTCTGACGTGAGTCTTCACACAATTTTCACCAATGTGTCTATATTCACCATAGTTACAACATTTGTACCAAGTGTTGTAATCCCAACCAAAAATTGCCTTGGCTAATTGTTCAGCAGGATTCCAATTCTTAGTTCTGCACTCGGAAGATTTATGACCTTGTTTGTTGTATTTGTAGCATTTCCCTTCAAACTTAGGTTTCTCTTTGCATTCACTTTCTCTATGTCCATGTTCATTGCAACTGTAGCATTTAACATTCAATTTTGACTTTCCATTTCTCCAAAATTTATTTGATGTATGCCCTGTCTTACCACAATGATTGCATTTGGGTTTGTTGTTCCTTTGAGCTCCTTGTTGTGAGGATTCACCTTGTTCAGTATAACCTAATCCAGTCTCTCCATGATGTCTAAGTTTTGTTTCCTGATCCATGCTAGTTTGTGAATTCATCATACTTTCATTTGTTTTCTTTTCAGTATTGAGATCATTCTGCAGTCTTTCATTTTCTGTCCTTAGATTGACAACTTATTGTGTTGCATTGTTGAGTTGACTTACCAAATCATCTTGCTGAAGTGATAAGTGTTGGATTTCATTATATTTTTCTTCTAATCTTGTACTCAATAGTCTTTTATATTCTTTTGCTATATTTCGGTCATCTTCTTCTTTGTTCTTTAGTTCCATGCCTTCACACATTCTGATTGAGTGAACTTCATGTTCTCTTTTCAAATTTTTGACTTCTTCATGTAAATTGATATTCTTTGCAAGAAAGTCTTCAATGGCTGCATCACCTTCTTCTGAGCTTCTATCTTTGAAAAATTCTTCTATATAGTTCTTGTCATTCATCTGCACTGCTAATTATTTTCTTCTCTTTAGGGAAAGAGAGAGTTGCCCCTTAAGTTTTATGATCTGATCCATGGCCACTTTAAGATCTATCTTTTCATTCTCAATGGCTTTCTCCAGTCTGTATGCTTCCATATCCTCTGATATTTTCTCAAGATGTTAAAATTATGATAAGAGAACCACTACTCTGATACCAATTGTTGGAATTATATGATGTGCCCAGTGACTGAGAGAGGGGGGGTGACTCAGGAACCAATAAAACTTAAACCTTTTAATCCACAATCATATTTTCTTATTTGTTTGCATGCATATAACTTGAAAGTAAAGAATCATATAGAACACATACCACAATATTTGGTGACCTAGAAACCTTCCAAAAGAAAGTAAAACTAGGGTGAAGATGATACCCACAAGATTTAGTAATGTAGTATAAATTTAGCCTGTTAAAGCTTACAATGACCACTTCTAATGGCCTACCCTGTTGGGAGCATAGAAAGGGCTATTAGGTCCACCTTGTTAAAAGATTTTGTACAATATAATAAGTAATGCAACTCAGCTAAGATATTTAATGAAAGGACTGTTAGGTCCACCTTGTTAAAGGATTTTTCTGATCCACCCATGAGAATGAACCAGTTGATTATATGCTCTGTGCAACTGTGATTGCTGAATAAGATCCTTTGAATATAACTAATCACCTGAATGTGATAGATAAGACTTTGTTGTCCTGAACACTTCTGCACTTAACTCAAACTACCATTCACATGCCTTATGCATACATAATCATATTCATATATTGTGCATCTTCTTCTCATACATTATTGGATAAAACAAACTATCTTACATATATACATATTTATCCAACAAATAACTATGTAAGTCAGCTTGCAATAAACAAATTTATATTTAATAATATATGCAAATTCAACTTCAAACTGTCACTCGGGTCCAAAAGACTACTTGGGTGATAAACTGTCACTCAGGCAAAACAAAACACTCGGGTGATGCTAAACACTCAGGTGACATTGTATACTCGGGTAACACTATATACTTGGGTAACACTGAATGACTAAGTGTTTTGACACTAATTGACAACATGTCTTGCCATAAGGTCTACATTAACTATGTCCAAGAAGAATCAAGCTGCAGCAGAAAGCCATCTAAGGTACCTTTAGAATCAGAGGAAGGTGAGGTCCTCATGATAAAGAGGACATTGATCAGAGAGCTAATCAAAGAAGAACCAATCCAAAGAAGAGAACTCTTTAGAGTGAAGTGCAAAATCATAGGAAATGTGTGTAGGGTCATCATTAACTTGGGCTCAACTGATAATATCATTAGTGAAGAGGCAGCCACCAAGCTAAATTTGAAGAGAATTCCACATGACAACCCATACAAGGTTACATGGCTCAACAAAGGACAACATGTTTTTGTAGGAGAACAAGCATGGGTAGAGTTCACCATTGGCAATTACAAGGATAGATTTCTATGTGATATTCTTTCCATGGATGCATGCCACCTTCTACTTGGAAGGCCATAGGAATTTGATACGCAAGCCATGCATGATGGAACTAAGAATGCATACTCATTCATGAAAGATGGAGTGAATTTCAAAATTTAGTCCCTGATAGAAGAAGGAGAGGAGAAGACATCAAGTCTAAGTGTGCTCATGGTTGGTGAGAAGGATTTTTCGAAGACTCTATGAGAAGGAGAAGGATTTAGGTTTGCATTAGTGCTGAAGCCAAAGAGTGAAGCTGCTGTCAAGAAATTAGAAATACCAAGAGAAGCAAGAAATGCTTGAAGAGTGTAGATACATTGTGAATGATGGTCAACCCACTCTCCTACCTCCTAAGAGACTTGTTAGCGATAAGATTGACTTCATTTTGGGAGCTACCTTAGCCAACAAATCTGCCTATAAGATGACCCCTCAACAAAATGAGGAAATAGCAAAGCAAATCCAAGAGCTAACTTCATTTTGGGAGCTACCTTAGCCAACAAAGCTGCCTATAAGATGACGCCTCAACAAAATGAGGAAATAGCAAAGCAAATCCAAGAGCTATTAGACCAAGGCCTAATTAGGAAGAGCATAAGCCCATGTGTAGTTCCTACTATTTTATCACCCAAGAAAGGAGGAGCTTGGAGACTTTTTACTGATTTTAGAGTCATTAATAGAATCACCATTAGGTATAGGTTCCCAATACCTAGAATAGAAGACCTAATGGACTGTTTAGGGGAGGCAAAGTACTTTAGAAAGATTGACCTTAAGAGTGGCTACCACCAAATCAGGATAAATGAAGGAGATGAATGGAAGAAAACCTTAAAAACTACAAATGGTTTGTATGAATGGCTTGTAATGCCATTTGGTTTATCTAATGCTCCCTCAACGTTTATGAGGCTTATGAATGAGGTATTGGTAGAATGCATTGGTAAGTTTGTTGTTGTCTACCTAGATGACATTTTAGTTTTAGAAAAACAAAGGAGGAGCATATTAAGCATTTGAAAATTGTTTTCAAGAAATTGTATGATGAAAAACTAATGATCAATTTGGAGAAGTGTGACTTCATGAAGTAGGAGCTTGTATATCTTGATTTTTTTTGTCTCAGGGTGACCTCAAAATGGATCAAGAAAAGGTGGATGCCATTCTAAGTTGGCCTACTCCCAAGGATGCAACTCAGGTGAGGAGTTTTCATGGTTTAGCTTAGTATTACAAAAATTTCATTAGACATTTCAGTGGGATTTGTGCACCTATGTTAGACACCACTAGAGGTGGGATGAAGACAAAGTTTCAATGGACACCATAAGATGAGAAAGGGTTTGAAATACTCAAGGAGAATATAGCAGAGTTTCCTACTCTAGTTCTTCCAAAATTTGATAATATTTTTACTGTTGAATGTGACGCAAGTAATGTGGCCATTGGGGCTATCATAAGCCAAGAAGAAAGACTAGCATCTTTCCATAGTGAGAAGCTAAATGATGTAAAGAAGAAGTACTCTTCTTATGACTTAGAGTTGTATGCTCTAGTCCAAGAACTGAAGAAGTGGAGGCACTACTTTCTTCCAAAGGAGTTCATAGTATACATTGATAACCAAGCTCTCAGCTTCCTTAACTCTCAAGACAAACTTAGAAGCAAACACATGAAGTGGGTGGAGTATCTACAAGCCTACACCTTCAATATCAAGCATAAAAAAGGGAGTACAAAATAAGGTTGTTGATGCATTCAACAGAAGGCTTCTCATAGTCCAAGAAGTTCAGCTACAAAGCATAGGTATTGATGGCTTCAAAGAACTATCTGCTGAAGATGAAGATTTTTCCCAAATCTACATGGTATGCAAGGAGTTTAAAAACAACATTCATGGTGAGTTTTCTTAATAGACTTTGCAGAATGATTTATTGTTTAAAGGAGGTCAGATTTGTGTTCCTAGAGGATCTATGAGGGAGAATTTGATTCAAGAAAAACATAATGGGGCACTTAGTGGTCATTTTGGAGTCAATAAGACTCAAGATCTAGTTACTAGGTTCTATTTTTGGCCTAGAATGAATAGAGATGTTAGACAATATGTGGAGAGTTGTGTCATATGCCAAAAAGAAAAGGGCACATCCTCCAATGCAGGTCTTTATTAGCCACTTCCAATCCCAACCATACCATGGGAATGCATAAGCATGGATTTTGTAGTTGGTTTGCCAAGAACAAGGCAAGGATATGACCATATTTATGATGTTGTGGACCGATTTAGCAAGACGGTTCATTTTATACCTTGCAAGACTATTCATGATGCTTGTAACATTGCTCAATTATTTTTTAGTGGAGTGTTGAGGATCCATGGACTCCCACTTAGTATTGTTTCAGATAGGGACACCAAATTCATGAGCCATTTTTGGAAAACCTTATGGAAAAATATTGACACTAACTTGTCTTTTAGATCTACCTATCATCCACAAAGAGATGGACAAATAGAGGTGGTCAATAGGATCCTTGGTAACTTTCTGAGAGGCCTCAAAAAGGAGTATGGCCAGGCATGAGACCAACTCATTGGACAAGATGACTATGCATACAATGATACAGTGAGCAGATCAACTAGTAAGAGTCCTTTTGAAATAGTTTATGGCTTTCACCCAAGAGGGATTTTTGAACTTAGAGAATTGAAGGAAGGAATGCATGGTAGTGGATATGCTGAGGAATTTTCTCATTCCATGAGAGAATTCCATGAAAGTGTGAGAAAGAACTTGACTGAAAATGCTGAAAAGGTGAAGAAAAAGGTGGATGCAACAAAGAGGGATGTTCAGTTTCAGATTGGATACTTTGTGATGGTACACTTGAAAAAACATAGGCTACAAAAAGGTGTTCCTCACAAGCTACAAATGAAGAGGCTGGGTCCATGCAAGATACTTGCAAAGTATGGCAACAATGCATATAAGGTGGAGCTTCCTGAAGACATTGGGTTGTCACCGATTTTTAACATTGCAGATTTGCTAGCTTACAAAGGACCCATTCAAGATGCTGATCAGAACCTTCAAGAGGTAATACAAGAGGTAAAAGACCTGAACTTAAACCTACTCCATCTATGACAGCTGAAAAGGTACCAGACTCAAGGGTCTACAAGAAGACTAGGAACAAAGACTACATGGACCATCTTGTCAAATGGCATGAAAAAGAAGATGTTGATGCTACTTGGATCAGAGAAACATAGTTCAAAAGGTTGGGCATAATCCAAACATTCTCAATCCAAGGAGGGATTAACCTTTCTTTTGTTTGGGGGAGTATGGTGCAGGAGCACACCTAGCTTAACCCCTCTTTTTCTTTCTTGATTCTTTGATTTTGGCATGTAATGACTCTAGCCAAGTTAGGAGATTTTGTGTGGACCTTATAAGGTAATTTTATTTATTTTACCTAAGATGGATACGACTAGGTCAAACCATGGCTAGCTATTTTTCTTAATAGTTTTTTTGTGTGTCCTTCTACCTAATGTTGCAGATTGAGTCCTAGAGTGAAAAAGGAGTTCCTTAGGACAAAACTAAAGGTTGGAGTCATATATCAAAATTTGTCATTTTCTTGCCAAAGTTGTCAACTTGGCCAAAAAGTGCTAAAAGGGGAAAAGAAGGAAGAATGATGGTAGAGAGGCTAAATAATGCTTAGGAATAATTAATATTTCTTAATAAATTCCCCCAAAAGACCCCAATTCCTACTTGGTAGGAAAAAGCCAAAAGACAAACAAAGAGGAAAAAGTTGCTATGACAACTTTTGAAAATTGCATGACAACTCTCAAGAAAATGTTGCAGACCAAGCTAGGAGAAGGAATGATGTTTTTTAATGCCTCAATCCATGATGGGAGGTTACATATGATGTGGAAAAAATATTCAAAACCCTGAGCAATCATCTGTAACATCATAGGAGAAGTTTTGAATGAAGGAAATTCTGAGTTTTTGAAGGATATCTCTACTTTTGTGGTTTTTGATTGCATACATGTGAAAATAGGATTGGATTTATGTTTTAATGTTTGATCTATATCTTTTATGGTCTTATGAAAGTTTTTAATTGAAGTTGCAAGTTCAGTAGAGGTCATTTTCACATGTTGTGAAAGCTTTCTCTAATTTTACCTTTACAGTCATACAGTCAATGAGTTTTTAGTTGTATACAGAGGATAATAGATTTAAATTCATAATATAACCTTGGATCCTTGATTATAATTCAATTAAAAACATTTTTCATTCAATAAGAAATTTATGAGGAGGTCCTTTTACTTAGGTTTGAAAATCATTCACTTTTAGACAGTCTACTGCCACTGTCCAGGCAGTCCATGAAAATGCTCTTACCACTCCCTTTCCCACCATAGGAATTTTGTGGGTTTTTTATATTTGGGAGTGGAATTGTATTATATGATGTGTGAAGGAGGAGGGGGCCCAGAAACAAGTTTTGGAAATTTTAAAATGATTCCGTAGGCTAGTTGATATCACCGAGCTAGGCAACATCAGAGTTTATTTTCAATAAATAGTGGGTTGAATGAATTGAAAGATTCAATCCAAGATTGGATGTAGTTAGGGGGATGTGTAAAGGACCAGAATCTAGGAGGAGGGATTCTCAAGAGTAGTTTTGGCATGGTTGTGAAGTAACCCTAGAAAAGACTGTCTAATGCAATTTGAAACCCTCATTTCTAGGCCAAAAGTGGCTTTCCAATGTACGGACAGTTTGAAGGGTTGAGACCTTCAAAATATTATAGGTCTTCTAAAAGGGTACTCATATATATGATATTTTCATAACCTTTTTAAGAACATTATTTAGTAAAAGGGAGAAAACCTCGTTTGCAGGGCTAATTCTAGTAGCCCTATTTGGTGCAAAGATGATAGTTTGGTAAGATTGAGCCACTAAACTCAATTGGTTTGCAATAAGAAGGTAGAATGGGATTAAATAACATCTAAAAATATCCCCCATTCACTATGAAACAAGAAAGATTCATGTATGTGAACATGCAAGGTTGATAGCAAGGTAGAATCCTTGGTTTGGTAAGAAATTTTATTAGTGTAACTAGGTGGGGTAATTAGAAGGATGAGATTATGATCATGTACGTAGGAGGGTATCTAAGTGAACAATAATAGGATAGGATAAATCCTAATCAAGTCATTATATCCATTAAGGACACCAGAGAAACCCTAAACCCAGTTACATCATTTATATATGTTAGGGTTTTTGTGTATTATTTGATATGTCAGTATCTTCTCATGCAAGATTTCAAAGGTGGTGAAATATGGATCCACTTTCCGACAAGAGAATGTGACCTTGGTGAAATATTAAAAGATAATGACATGAAAACATTGAATGAAGAATGCTTGAGAGGATAAATAATGCCAGATTATTATCAACAACGTCGACAACTCTATTTTAAATGATAAAGATATGCATTCTCATGCAGAGTTATACTAATGCTCATGGATAAGCATGTGGTTGAAGTATCTTGATGACCACACACAAAATAATTATTATATCAAATGTATGATATTAAGGACTTGATAATTTATCATTATTTAGAATTGTCTCTAAAAAATCACAAGTGATTTGTTAGTGACCATTATTCTGATTCCTTTTGGTCGATAACATATTTTTAGACAAGGATGATTAATCATTCCTTAAATGTAATTGTAACTATTTAGTTGTTGATCTTAGGATTAGGTATTAGTTATGAACATATGTATTGATTTGAAGCTTGTTCACATCCTTTGAAATTTATATAAATAAGGATACAAAGATCAATATAGAGGATTATCATCATTTTTTTAATTCAGATTGGATACCTTTGATCAACAACTGTAACATGGACTTGAATGGACCATTTTTTCAAAATCAATAAATATAAGTGATTTTTCTTTCATATGTGCGAATTGATTCAACTTAAGTTTTGATTAGTCCCTTGGATTAAATATTTTGATTTTCTTCAAAGTGATAGTTTGATGTTGCATACTTTGGATTAAATTTACAGCTTTATTTTCATTTGGTCTTTTCATCTTGCATGGTTAAATTCAATTGATTGTGGCCACAATCAATCAGTCTGTCATTTGAAAATTTAAACACAATTGAAATAGCTGTGGATTCATCTTAAGATACATGCTCATTCAAACACATTTGAAGTGATATGTTTCTTATTAACTACCTCTAAGGTTGTACGTAGGGTTGGGATGATTTTGACTCTATTTCCCATGATAGAATAAGACACTGATCTAATCATTTATTGGATTATGGTTATTGAGTTCATTGTTTACAATTTTGTGAGATCTTATCCATCTGTTCACTTCAATTTACATACATATTTACTAAACATTTGTTCAATTCCTAAAAAAAAAATTTTCCAGTCTTGCAATTTATAATATATTATGTTCAGTTTGATTTCTCTCAAGTTCCTTTTCCATCCTTGAGAGAGAAGTTTTGGAATGTATTCTATCTGCTATAAAAAGCCTTAAAACTTAAAGGATAAGTTTAAGGTACAGGCCTACCAACCTTGGTTCTACAGAGCCAGAACTGGAGAGCTTCCAACCTTGTTTTGGGGTTGAGCCTGTTAGTTGGCCAAATCACTTGGGTTTCCCATCATTGGATCGAAAAGTCCATAGTAAATCCAATCTATTGATTTGAGCACCAACAAATTGGCGACTCTGCTGGGGAGTTGGTCAAAATAAATTTTTTTACCTAGAAGCTCTAGTATTATATTTAGGACTCTACTGGGAGAAATAACTCATAAGACCATAAGTATTTTCCTTTTGACGAGAAGGTGGTGACTCTATTTAATAAAGTATTTTAGTTAGTGACTCTATAGATGGAGAAAACTCAGAAGGAGATGGTGGATATTTTTTTCAAATGTATCAATCATTTCAGAGAAGACCATTTATTCTAGATGGAATTAGGCCATTGGATTTCAATAATTTTGATTATAAGCCTAGCAAGTTACTCCCAAAACTATCACAGTTTGTACCAAAGTTCCATGGAGAATGGAATGAATCGGCACTGCAACACTTGGATGCATTTTATACATTCATAGAAGATTATGAGGTTTCTATAGAGGATTAAGTGATGAGGCTATTTGTCAGGACGTTAAAAGACAATACCACACAAGTATATGAATCACTACCCATACAATGTATCTCTTCTTGGAAATATTTTGAGCAGTGGTTCTTATATGAATTTCAAGATGCAAGTGAAGAAAACAACATGTGCTATGAACATGAAGAGGGTCTGAATTACATTATGGAAGAGGAATCTTACATGTCCCCTTTGGATACATTCTTCAATTTGGAAAGGTATGAGGTAGAATCTGCAGTAGATTTATTCATGAAAATGATAAAAAATTTATTAGGAAATACCTTAAGTTATTAAGCCTCTTAGAAGAAAAATAATGGATAAAATTTGTGAGTTGGGAATCTACCATGATTCTCAACTAATAGCTTTTCTTGATTAAATATGTGATGAGTTGAGGGTAGAAAGGGATGAATATAGGGAATAATTTACAAGTACTCCAAATTTGAATGCAATTGAAATCTGTGATCAGAATAAAAAGGTTCCTATACATGAAAAGAATGATGTCATGGAGGAAGAGAATCCAGATCAGGCTAAAGATGAATGTATACATTATGAGATTTGTATGGAGATGGGTATAAATAACCACGATGATGAAGAAGAAAACCTTCTCAGTACTGAGGAAATTTCAGATCTTTTAGATATTAAATATCAGAAACATGTTCAGAGAAATGGTGATTTTTTTTCTCAATCCACCATATTAAACAAGTTAATGGATCAATATATATTCAAGAGGTACGAGATCAAGAAGATAATAATTTAGAAGAATCGGATGACAAAGATGAAATAGAACAACATACACCATATGAACAAAAAGAAGTTTTGGAGGAAATATCTCATGGAGATATGCCTGAGCACTCTAAGTTCCTGAATCTATTGTTTAAAGAGGAAGAAGAAAAAGATATGCTTGTGTTCTCTATGTCCTTGAAACCATTATTTGAAGAATATTTTCTATGTCATCAAGTCTGCCAACATCATGATAAAAACAGTGGGCCTAGTGATCACTTTGAGGTTGTTGAAACTCAAAATATGTATGAGGAAGTGTATTCAAAAAGTCAGATATGCATTATTTCATCCTATGAGAAAAGGTTGTATCAAACATGTGAAGATGAGATTAAATCAACAAAGCACAATGATGAGAAGGAAAGTTCTGAAGATTATCAGGACAATGAAGATATTGGCCTAGTTGATGAAATACATGAAAACACTCAAAAAGATGATCCATCTAGTAAAATTATGTATTATGATCAGCATATAGGAGAGGACACATGTAAGAACGATCTCCAAATTATTTCAAATCCATTATATAAGGAAGAAATTGAAAATGATTACACAAAATATTGTGATAAACTTGTCAGAGATGATTTCTTTGTATATTTAAAAGGGGTGAAGTATATATAGGTAGTATGGTTAGTATACTAAGTTTTGAAGATAAACGTTATGATATTGAGAGTATAATATCATCAATAGAAGAACAAGCCACAAAAATATGTGATGTTTCAAATCTTGAAACTATGAATAATTTAGACAGAAATAAACCTATGAAAGATTTTGCAGCTAGGTACGAAGGGAGATATGATCTTGAGAGGATCTTTCCTCAGATATTCAAAAGAAAATCAGTTGATGAGAAATGAAAGATGGAAGAATAAATCATGGTGTCATATTAAGGAGATTTAAAATGTTACATGAACAAAATAAAATTTTTGAGAGAGGGAAATAACATTGTTTAATTTTGGGGGTGTAGGGCCACCCGATTTTGTTTTACATTAGATTTGGTAAGGATACTTGGTCTTCTTCCCCAGAGATAGCTGAGATCTTGCTGTGTCCAAGTATGAACACACATCCCCAGAAAGAGCCACTTGTGGAACCCAAATTTGCAGATTAATTTGCATCCCTAATAGTTTAAGGAAGTATCTCTTATGCTCATATTATTTATGGTTTATTTATTTTGTAGCTTTCTATTTCATAAATTATGATATTAATATGAATTTCTTAAGTATCTCGGCTTACACATTCATTTTTGAATTCATAATTTAGTCGTTGCATATATTTCCATGGGATTTTTATTTTATTTTATTCTTTCACAGACTTATTTGGTGATTTCATCCTCAGATTTGATCAAGGCTTAGTGTATTTCCGTTATCAGAAAGTAAAACGTTCTTTACTCATTAAGGGAATATGACAGATCAACACTTGTCCTTTGATCTTAGTTGTGTAGGGTCAAAGAAAAGTAATCATTGTACAGATCAAGTTTCATTTGATGGCTGGCGTAATCCCTCGATTGACAAGATGAGGATATTTTAACCATCAAGTCATCACGCTATACTGACGCATGCCCTATTCCCACTAAAATCTAAGCTTCAAAGAATGAATATCTATGGTTAAACTTCAATGAAGATCTAATTTCATCTATGGTTAGCATTATGCTTCGAATCTTAATTGAAGGATCTTTAACCATCAAGGAAATGCGATAGTGCAACACATATCATGGGCTCACCGAAGTCTGAGGATGAGATGGAATGGGTACAAATGGCATCACATGATTTGTCGAACAAAATGATGAGGATTCACGTCAGTTTAGAAGACAAGTTAAATAACGGATTACCAAAGCTCTCATCATTAAGCACATGGATATAATCAATGAAAATATTTAAACTGATCAAGAAAGGTGATTGAATTTTAGCAAGAGTTTGAAGATTAATTGGTCGTTAAGTTTGATGAACATCGATGGTTGGTTTAATGCCTCAAAGATGAGATGCGACTACCACTTCTCTATCCTTCATTCCTATGGAGACATTGTGACTACATGATGATAGTTCTTCCAAGGATTTTAATCCTCTTGATCCTATTAAGGATCCTTTCTCTCTAGATGATGATGATGAGGATCCATCTTCCTCCTCTCTTAGTCATCATTTATAGGGTGAAGATTCTCCTCTAGATTCTCCACGACACACACACACACAGATATATATATATATATATATACACATCTCTTCATTGCTACAACTTATGATCCACAATCCTTTCAGGAAGCTTTTGGTGTCCCTGAGTGTAATGCTACTATGCAAGAGGAGTTTAGTTCCTTAGAGAGGAACCGTACTTGTGATTTATTCCCTCTTCCTAAGGGAAGGAAACATGTTCGGTGAAAGTGGATCTATCAAATTTTTTTTTCTAGAGATGGGTGAGTTGATGAGCATAAGGCTTTCCTAGTCGCCAAAGGATTCTCCCAGGTTCCTAGGATTGACTACTTTGAGATTTTTGCGCCAGTTTCCAAGATGAATTCAATCCAACTTGTTTTATTCTATTATTGCAGCTCATTGTTGGGAAGTTCATCAGATGGATGTGAATAGTGTTTTTCTTCACAGTGACCTTCAAGAGGAGATGTATATGGAGTAGCCATAGGGGTTCATCCAGGATCCTTCACTTTTTTTCTACCCTCAGAAGTCTCTTTATGGATTTAAATAGGCTCCTTCCTTCTATTAGTTGGGTTCACTCAGTGCCATTCTGATCTGAACGTCTATGTTTTATAGCAAGATGATACTCTCACTTTCCTCATTCTCTATGTTGATGACTCACCCATCCCACATCATGATAGTCATAATTTCCCTTCATGATCGGTTCTTGATGTATGACTTAGGCCTTCTCCACTACTTCTTAGGCATTGAGATCACTTATTCACCTTCTGGTATCTTCATTGGACACCCTAAGTATGCTCTTGATATGATCTCCATATTTTATGTGGATGACTATAAGTCTGCACCAACTCCATTTCTATCAAGAGTCAAACTTGAGGCTTCTTTTTCTTCACCCTTGGTAAATGGTACCTTGTATCATCAATTAGTTGGTAGCCTCATACATTTGACTCACACGAGGCTTGATATTTTATATGTTGTGGGCATAGTCTCTAGGTTCATGCAAGAGCCACATGATTTGCATTGGAAAATAGCTATGTGGTTTCTTCATTATATCCAAGATACTCACATTTATGGGATTCATTATGCAATGGGTTGTGATATTGACTTGGTAGGATACATAGATTCAGATTGGGCATGCGATTCTTAGGATCAAAAGTCTACTTTGGGGTATTTCTTCTCTCTTGGTTCAGGTCTAGTTTCTTGGTGGAGCAAGAAGCAGGCTTCTATTTCTCTTTTGTCCATTGAGGCTGAGTATCGAGGAGCAGTTAATGCAGCTACTAAGGCCATTTGGTTTTAGAACATCCTCACTGAGTTTGGAATTCCTTTCTCAAATCCAAAAATCATCTTTTGTGACAACCAGAGTGACATTAGGATTTCTCGCAATCCTGTCCATCACCAACAAACCAAGCACATTCAGATTCACATGGATTTTTTTATTTTTAGGAGTTGATTCATGAGCAGGTCCTTAACCTTCAGTATTGTTAGACATCAGATCAGACTGCAAACATCTTCACCAAACCCATCAATGGGAGAAAGTTCATTCACTTACATGCTTTTCTTGGGGTGCAATATGTGTCTCCTTCTACTAGAGTTTTTAGTTTCCTATTTTCTCTCTTTTGGAGAGGATTTTGCTCCCACTAGGTTTTCTCCTTTTCTTTGGTGATGAGAGCTTGCATTATAGTTGTACATGGGTACCTAACATGGATTTATTGTAAGGACCCATAAGCTATGTACTACATTATTGTCCTCCTTGAGTTGCACTTAAGGGGGTGTTTGAGTAAATTATCTTTTTCCATTTTACTCTTAACTTAAGTTTACTTAGGTGAACTTATTTATTAGTAGGATATTATTTAAGAGGATATTGTTGAGTCCTACTTTGACTCTAACTCCTCCTATGATATAGTTGAGTCCTACTTTAACTCCCAACTCCTCTTATGATATGGTTGAGTCCAATTTGGACTCTAACTCTTCTAGAGGATGTTGTTGAGTTCTATCAAGTGTCTAATTCCTCCAGGTTGAGACACTTGTCTCAACCTTGTCCATGCTTTATATCATCTCTTGCCTATATAATCAGGCTACCTTGCTTGTATTTGATATATTAGAAATACTAGGATATTGGATATTTGATATTTGATATTGGAGATTCCTCTTGATGCTATTATGACTTTGAGCATTTACATCAAGTTTGTCTAATATTGTTATTCTATCTATTTTATTTTCAGTTGTTATTCTTGTTGGTACTCATTTCTATAAGTACCATTTTAATCTTTTTTGTAGCGCTTTAGTCTATTTCATGGCAGAAATCCAGAGTTTGCAAAGGGTTCTTCTCTTTATCTCGCGATAAAGGGATGCAGAGGGACAACGACGTCATGCTTTGCTGCCTTTGGGTGGTCTCTACACAATCAAAAAGGGTTGGAAACAGTCAGAGAATCCACGGTGCCTTCACTATTTTGTTTTGTGTTTGAAATGGTCTAAGTCCTTTATCCCACATTGGTTGTGCAGTGAAGGTACATAGGGTTTTTATAACTAAGCCTGCACATGTTAAGTGCCAAAAGGCATGCAAATTTTTGCCCAGCAGTTCAAGGACAAGCAATTAAGTGGTGGTTAACGGCGGCCAGCTGGTAGACAGGAAGGATAATTTTGTGGGCCCGCGCTCAGGTGACATGGTCGATGTAGTGATAGGTGTCAGCATGGACGCTATGGAGCAATATGAGTAATGAAAGGTCTAGTCAGATAGCGTGATGGCGCGTGTGCTGACATGTGGCAGACTGACAGGTGGCAAGCCCAAGTAGGATGATGAGGTGGCAGAGGTCCCAACGAATCATGTGGTGCCACGTGGTACATGCAGTGAGATAAATGGTGGGACTAGTAAGGTGGATCAAATGAAAGGGTGACATATGGAAGCATTGGAAAAGATGAAGGTGGTAAAAGGAAGGATTCAACGGTTGTCACTATCACACGAAGGAAAGACGCAGGGAAGATATGCATCACGCAATGGAGAGATTCTTTCCACTTATCCAAGTTGGTGGAAAGAAGTATGGGGCATACACAGGAGGGGTAAGGAATAGGTGGTTCCAAGGCCCAGTGGAGAGGTTCCACGTGGAGTTCAATGGAAGTTGGCCGGGCTCAAGTAATCTTTTTTAATTAATTCTTGGGTTTTTAAGAAGATCTAACGGTCATCACTATACCTTAAAGCAATGGATGATCAAATATTATTGTCTAAGGTATCACGATGAGGTGACATGTAGAAGATCATATTTTTGTGCCCAGGTAGTTTAAAGAGATATCAAATGTCATGTTTTAAAGTTGTGAAAAGGATTAATTTGGACTGCTGATGGAGATTTTTGCACCACTTGTAGCCGTTATAACTAATTTTCAAAAGTTTAAATTGTTTTCCCAGAGGGTTTTCATGGAGGTGGACTAAGATTTTGTTTCAAAGCCATAAATGCCTTGATCTGATTTTCTGGGTCGATTTGGTGCAGTTGTGGGATAAGATTAGGGATGAAATCTGATATGGCATGATATTTTTATGTCCATACTTTTGGTACTCTCAAATTTGGCACAAATTTGGAGTGACCATTTTAAAATTTTCTATAAGGCAAAGCAAGTACCCCTGAAAATTTTTGTGAGAAGGCTTAGTTAGAATGCTTGAAAAAGATACCCTGATGATTTTTATGATATACCATTTGGGAAAAGGGTTTAAAACCTTTCATTTCACATATGCAGTGGGTTCTAGCTCCTAAATTCCAAATCTAACATGTTTAGGGAGTAGTCATTTTGAGGTGGTTACATAAATCTTCATTTTTTCCTAAGTGTCAAATTGTTGTAACTAGCCTACTTTGCTTCTGAATATCTTGCACCCTTTTAAGTTTCAAAATTCACTGCTTTGGGAATGTGTTACATGCATATCAGAGAGTCTAATTTTTAGAACCCAAGCCATTTCAAGTTATTTTGATGGGTTTTCAGTTCATCCAAAGTTGGTCCTGCAGAACTATCTTGTTTCTCTGTCATGTCAAGATATCTTAATAGCCTACTTTGAGCTTCTGCAAGTTGTACCCAGTTGAATGCCCTACATAATTGAATGTTCCCCCATGTTTAAAACATGAAAGTGTACCCATTTGAAGAGTTTCAGACTCATACCAATCCAGTTGTTCACTTTTCCAACTTGATTCCAAATCCAATTTATGCATATTTGCTGAGTTTAAAATCAGAAAAATTGTAAGATGCTAACTTTGCAAATTGATGCCGATAGATCAGTTCACTTTCAGTGCAAGCCAGTTGAAGATTCATGTTCCATGTGTAAAGGTGAATTAAGTTCCAGAGGTTCAAATTCTGGGGGCTCTTTTTGATTAGTTTGTGAATCAAAATTTGAAGATAGTTTGTGCAGTTTGACAGTGCAAAGCAGAGGTTTTTTTTTTAAGTTTTAAGTTATAAAAAGGAAAAATGAAACCATGGAAAGGGGAGCCCAGCCCTATGGAGAAGGTTAGAGGTATTAACCAGAAAAAAAGCAAGGCCATGGGTGAGCAGCACTTGGAGGAAACTTTCAAAAATCTATAAATGCAAGAGCACAGCCAGCCACATTTTTTATCATATCTCAACAACTACGAATTGGGTCGGGCTGAAGTTTGGATATGATTGAAATGACTATGCATGAACTCTACAAAAACATATTAGAGAAACCCAGTTTGAAAATCAAAAGTTACGGTTCTCTGAGTATTGGCAAAAATAACAAAGTTTCAAAAATGCACAGAGATATATCCCACATGCATGGGGCTGTGAGAGTTTTTAGTATTTATATACTAAATCACTTAGTATATGATTTGAAGAAAGAACCAAGAGGCCATTTGGTGGGTCTCTTGGTTGAAAATTTCAAAATTCTTGTGGGCCCCATTATTTTGGAGTAAAAATGCATAAAGTTAGTCTCCAAGTCTCCAAGTCT
>MU225316.1:941640-953764 GCA_018584345.1 Thuja plicata
TAATTACATTGTTTTAATGGATGTGAAACCCTCGATCAATTTGTATTAGGAAATATCACTGAATGGCTAATATATATAGTATAGTTGATTTTTAATCAATCAAATTTGCATTATATTAAGTTAAGATCAAACTAATGTCTGCTTCTAGTTAGATTGATTCAACCCATGTAATGGTTATTTTTAATTTGTCCATTTAGGTGCTAGGGGTAGACCGAATGAGTTAATTTCAATGTTATTTGTTGTGTTTGATTTAATCGTGAAGTTGGATCTATTATTGAATGAAATGAGTTTATCGTATGCATGTAGATGGTTTAAGTAGATAAGAAATGTTATCCATGTATGTTCATTTTTTAGTCTTTTAAGACGTTTTCATTTCTATGCATCTTATGGATCTCTTGCGCTTGTATATGTGGTTATCTGGGACATTAGATGACCTAGGATGTATACAGAGGCTGGGGGGTGTAATTTATGTTTCTGTTACTTCATGGTGTGTGTGTGTGTGTGTTGTCAGATATTACCCTAAACTGACCATGATGACCCTTTCGATTATGTACCTGTATGTGTACCTATGTGTGATCGTTCCTGTTGTATGGGATACCGATTTAGGTTACACTAGGGTTGTGACCTATGCTAGATCTGTTGGGATTCCTGAGCCTAGGGTAGGTTACCTAGATGCGTAGTAGGAGGTGGCTTGCAATAAGTTCCGTGTCCGTAAGAGACTACTGGGGTTTCTTATTGTGGATTTTCTTAATAAGTGATAACTAAAGACATATTTGAGAGATTAAAATGAGTTAATAAGATGTGTCCTCACCCATGCTTGAGTGCTAGTATAGGCTAAGATGGTTTGGAGAAGATGTTAGTTGCCCTGTGAGGTATCTGACATAGTTAGTGGGCCTTGTCAGTATGAGAGGACATTAGCTCCGTTTATGGTCACTTGGGTGCCGAAATCCATTGTGATTACCTGGGCTAAACTTAAGGGTAGACCTACATGATGACACCTTCCTTTACACATGATAGATTTCCTACATTATCAGTTGCCTCTGGATTGGTGAGTCTTACCTTTTATGATGATTAGTACACCGGGTTAGAGAGCTATCAGGATCCCTTGCTTAGTGGTTATACCTTGTTGGTTTTGGATATCCGATTGGGATCTGTTGTTATCTCCTTAGCACGGTGGGGTGGACGTTTGTGGTTCCACACGGACGGGTGGTAGTGATTCTTTATCCATTGAGATTCGACGTCCTTGTACCAGGTGCTTGATAGTTTCTTGCAGTTGAGCTCTTTATGTTCCTTCATCATTTATTATGTAATTTGGTTATTATATATCTTGTATTAGTGTATCGCATGTGATACCTAATCTGGAAACTATAATAGTAAATAGTTTAGTGTGATTACTACATACCCTACGACATGTGCAGTGGATGTGAGTTATGGTGGTTTCATAGTTATCTATGAGGTTTGTAATTATGATTATGTAAGTTGTATTTGATATGTTTAATCAGATGGAATCTTTTGTTATATTGTTAGTTGTGTTTTTATTTAAGTAATTCAACGTCATGGGACCCTTGAGTCATGTAATTTATGTGAGTGTAAGACATGTGTATAAATGGTAATCGCTTCCACATGATTGTATGTTTCTTTATGTTAAACTTTTAAAAAAAATTATTCAGCACACATAGTGACATTTTCTAGGTTAATCTCTCTTGGGTTCCCTAGCGGGGTGTTACATAAATGATTTGTATCAACAATATTTATATTGTATATGTTCAGATCACATTTATGCTACTCTTTAACAATTGTAATAGACCCCAAAATATCTTAATAGAGTAGACTTAACCGTCTTTATGTAAATCTCTTAATCGAGTGCACACATACTTTGTGTTGCTAAATCCTCTCATGAGGTAGATCTAATTGATCTCATTGTTACTCCTAACAAGGTAAGATCATCAGAAGTGATCAATCTTTGTAAGCTTTAACGAGCTACTTTATTTACTATAGTAGTGAAGTTTTGTGGGTCTCATCCCCATTGCATATTTTACCTTCTAACTGGGGTTTTCTACGAGACCAAAATACTAGTGTTATGAGTACTTAATTTTATGTATGTGTGTTGTTTACTTTACATGCATTTACATTTCAGCAGTGACATTATATGTTTGGCATATGCAATCTATTCAGTCGGTTATTACAGAACAATTGGTTACAAAGATTAGTTTTTAAGTTTTTAAGGGTACTGATTTACCCCTCTCCTCTTAGTACACACCTCTTCATTATACCAATAGAAGAGGAAGCAGACACTAATGACATAAGGTGCAATGCTCAAGAGGGTAAGGAACCTTTTGTAGTAAGAAGACCTTCAGATGCAGAGATTGCGCAAATTACTGTAGACATGGTTACCCAAGCAAGGGGCAATTATAATTTGAGAAATATGACAGTTGGTAATGTTGATGGAAAGCCAATTGGTATGTTTATTAAGGAAACTAAAATAAACCCTAAGAAGACACAAGAAAAAGAGAAACTTGCTGAGGGTGTGAAGAAAATAAAGGTGAGAAAAGAGGGTAAACCAAATAGTCCAAATGTTGTCCATAAAATAAAAACAAAGTTGCCAGAGGTGAATGTTTCTTAATTTCAAAGGGAAAATAAAAGAATAGATCCAAGCTTGGATACTCAAGTTGAGGATGAAAATGTTGTTACTATGAAGCAAGACATATCTAATATTAAGTATACCCCAGTTGACATGGGGCAATTGCTGTCACAAATGACTATTAAGGTCCCACTATTGGAAATAATGAGAATAGGGGAACATAAGGATAAGGTCCTCTCATGGGCAAACAATATTTCCTCTACAAGGATTCAAAAGCTAGAATTGGGTGAGAAAAAGGGGAATATAAAGGATAAATCTGATATTAAGGGGAGAGAATCAGAAGTGGTTATTTCAAAGATCCCTCAGATTTTCCTTAATATAAATCATGTCACTACTCCTTTGGGAGCTGTGGATCCTTTTTTCTTAACACTAGTTATTAATGGAAAGAGGCTTAAATATTGTATGATTGAGTCAGGAGCATCAAATACTGTGATGCTTGCATAAATAATAAAGTCAATGGGACTGTAGGTTGATACTCCCCATGGAAGGTGTCAAGAAATGGACTCAAGAGAAGTACCTATCATAGGTACTACTAGGGATCTACCTTATAAATTGGCAGTATATCCAGAGAAGGTGTTAACAATGAGTGTCCTAGTGGTTGATTTCCCTCTCCAATATAGACTACTATTATCAAGGAAGTGAAGTTCTTCAATGGGAGGAAGTATTCAATGTGACTTTTCCTTTGCAACGTTTGATATAGCTGGTAAATATGTTAAGGTATCTAGAGAAACTAGAACTCCTCATATGAATGAGGAAAGTGAGGATGAAAACATGAATTGTTTCTTGGATACTGACATTGGATCCTTTCAAGTCCAAGATGCGAAGGTTGAAGCAGAAGTCCAACATTTCCTATTATTAGAGGAAAAGAATAACCTGGCGAATAAGAATGATTTATGGACTATGTACTTTAATGGTGCAATCTCAAAAGAAGGAGTTGGTGCAGGAGTATTGTTGATAGCTCCTAGTGGTAAGCATTTTAAGTTCTCATTTACTTTGTTGTTCACATACACTAATAATGTTACAAAGTATGAGGCTTTGCTAATAGGCTTAAGGTTAGCCTCAAGACATAAGATTAGAAATCTTAAAGTGATTGGAGACTCTGAATTAGTGATTTCTCAAACAAGATCCAAGTATTCTTTGAAGAATCAAAGGCTAAAGCAGTATAGAAATGTTGTTTGGGATGAAGTAGAAAATTTTGATGCATTTGGAATTGATTGGATGGACATAAGTCAGAAAAAGATGACATATCTTCTGGCTAATATTTCTTTGAGGCTGGAAGACATTACATTTGCAAGAATCTCTAAAATAGAGGTTCAATAGAGACCATCTATTCCAAATAATGTTGAAAATTGGCAAGTCTTTAAAGATGACTTGGATATTTTGAGATTTCTATCTTGTGAATCAAACTTTGGAAATAAATAGATGGACTTCAGTGGTAATGTGGAGACCTTGGATGGAAAAGATAGTATTCTTGGTAAAGGGGTTCTTCAACTAAAGCCAAATAGGGTTCCAAAGGGATTGGTTGTGCTTGAGAGAGCTTTTGATAACAAGGATAAGCCATTTTCTACATGCACTATGAAAAAGCCTGAGGATTTGGAGGAGGTAAATTTGGGTACAGATCAAGCTCCTAAAAAGGTATATGTTGGTAGGAAGCTGTCCTCTAAACTTAGAGACTTATTAGTTGATCTTCTCAGAAAATATAAACATGTCTTTGCATGGTCTTATGATGACTTGAAGGCATATAGAGAAGATATTTTCCAACATGAGATTCCATTAAAAGAAGGCACAAAGCCTTTTAGATAGAAGTTAAGACCTATCAATCCCACTCTAGCACCCAAGATGCAAGAAGAATTGAAGAAGATGAGGGATGCTGGAATCATAAAGCCTATTAGACATTCAACATGGGTATCATATTTGGTACAAGACAGAATTAAAAATGGTGACATCAGACTTTGTGTAGACTTAAAAAATTTAAAAATTAACTCATTGAAGGACAATTATGGATTTCCCAATATGGAAGCTATGCTACAAAGACTAACTAGATCTAAATTCATGTCTATGTTGGATGCCTTTTCAAGATATAATCAGGTCATGGTTAAGAAATAAGAACAATTCAAGACTGCATTCACCACACCCTGTGGAACTTATGTATATACCAGAATGCCTTTTAGTTTGACAAATTCTAGGGAAACTTTCTAGAGATCCATGGATGTGGCATTTGCAAATTTCATAAATAAGTTTTTAGCAATCTACCAAGATGATCTCATGGCTTATTCAACAAAAGAAGATCAACATTGTGATCATCTTGAGAAAATGTTTATAAGAGCATTGGAATATGGGGTTTATTTTAACCCAAATAAGTGTGCTTTTGGGGTAACATAGGGAAAAAATTTAGGCCATATTGTATCTAAAGATGGAGTTAGGATTGACCCTGAAAGGGTAGATGCAATTGATAAAATCCCTTAGCCCAAGAATGTTAAGGGCATTCAATATTTCTTTGGAAAAATTAACTTCTTAAGAAGGTTTATTACTAATTTTGTAGAAAACAGTATTCCAATCTCAAAAATGATGAAGAAAGGAGCCAAGGTGGAATGGAGGGAAGAGGCATGCAAAGATTTTTCAGATATTAAGTAGGCTATCAAAGATGCTCCTATTTTAAGAACACCTGATTATAGAAAACCCTTGCAGATATTCTCCTTTTCTTCATACAATATTGTTGCTGCAGTATTGTTACAAAAGAACTCAGAGGGTTTTGAACAACCCATCTCATTTTTCAGTAAGTCTTTACAAGCAACATAAATAAAGTATGATATTATGGAAAAGCAAGCCTATGCTTTGGTCAAAGATGTCAAAGCTTTCATAAGTTTTTGATTACGGTAAAAATAGGTTTTGAAGGGACCCCGAAACCCTTTTAACAAAGCAGTGAAAAGAAAGGCATTAGAGCCCCGAGTACAATAGACTGCCCCAAAGAAGGGAACAGGCTACAAAGGGACAGATCCCAAATTTTGCAATAAGCCTAAACAAGACAAAAAAAAAAGACAGAAAAAACGCTGGAAGGAAAACAGAGAAAAAGGCCTCCAGTACCGAGATCAGAACAGATTTTTCAGGAAACTCTCTGAATCCTCCAGCTGAGTCTTCATAGTCTTCACATTCTCTCTCAGCTTCAGGATATCCGGGTCCTCAACTTTCTGCTTCTTAGATCTTGTGCGAGTCCCTGGTCCCATCTGCTGGGAATAATCAGAGTGCTCATTGATGTCTTTGTTTCCTTCCAGCCAGTTGCCCAGAGACATCAGATTCTCCAAAGTATCCCTCATACCAGTGTTCACCAGCGTAAGCAGATGTTTTAGCGATTCCTCATTCCCGCTAATTTTCTTTTGGATCGGAACAATCATAATTGCTTACATACCAAGTGCTGTTGTGAAGGACATTCTGGTCCAACAAGATGTCTCAGGGAGGAGGTGTAGATGGATAAACAAGATCCAAGAATTTAACATTGACTTTCATATCACAAAATTGGTCAGAGGCCTAGGACTTGCAAAACTCATGGCTTAGAGAAATTTAGATGCAAGTCACATAGATATGCTAGAAGAAGAGAAAAGACCCTATATATGTGACATCGATTGTTCTGATTGGTATAAGGACATCATTGGATACTTGTAGAAGATGATATTACCTCTTGGCATAGATAAAAACAAAAGAAGAACAATTAAGTTGCATGTTGTTAAGTATGCAATAATTTAGGGAAAACTATGGTGGAGGAGCAATAAAGGAGCATTGCTCAAATGTGTGGGCTATGACAGAACCAAAATCATGTTAGAGAAAGTGCATGATGGTTCATGTGGAGGCCATTACATGGCTAAGACTACTACACATAAGATTATCAAATCTAGTTTTTGGTGGCCTACAATCTTCAAGGATGCCCATCATTATGTTAAAAGATGTGACGATTCCCAAAGATTTGCTGGTAAGATTAAGTTTGGTGGGAGTTTACCTTTGAGGTCTGTTATAGTTGATGCACATTTTCAAAAATGGGGAATGGATTTCATTAGAGAGATTCCTAACAAGTCTAGTGGAGGTCATTCATGGATCTTGGTAGAAATTGATTACTTTACTAAGTGGATTGAAGCAATTCCCACCAAAGGGCTACTAGTAAAGTTGTTATTGATTTTATGCTACAAAATGTCCTCACTAGGTTTGGTTGTCCTAAAACTAATGTGGTAGATAATTCTATGTGTTTTAGATCTGAAGAGTTTAGTGACTTCTTCCATAAGTATGGAATTCAATTTTCTTATTCTTCCCCATATCACCCACAAGGAAATGGTCAAGCTGAATCCAGTAATAAGAGCATGATAAATATTACGAAAAGAGTGTTTTATAAGAACAAAAGGGCATGGGATTCAAAGTTGCAACTAGCATTGTCGTCTGATAGAGTAACAATGAAGAAATTCATTGGTTGTGCACCCTTTGATTTAGTGTATGGTATCCATGCTAGGCTACCTCAAAATAACTTGTTGCAGATGCATAAATTTGTCCAAAATTATGATGATGAATTAGATGATGATATGAGGATCAGATTGGAGGATTTGATACAACTAGATGAATCAATAAGAGAAGCACATGATAGGAATATCAAGCTATAGTTTCAATGCAAGGATTTGTTTAACAAAAGAACTACTGTTAGGAAATTTGAAAATGATGATTTAGTTCTAATGTGGAATGTCAAATTGGAGGACAAAGGAAAACACGGTAAGTTTGATCCTATCTGGCTAGGACCATACATGATTGATAGCAGGTGAGGTTCTGATTCATATATTTTGAAGGACTTAACTGGAAATATTCTGGAATTTCTAGTTCATGGACAGTTCCTAAAGTTTTACTTTTCTTGAAGTTCTGTAAATCTGTGAGCAAGTAGGTTTGTACATATTATTTCTATTTTTAGTTGTTGTTTTAGGTTAGGTTTCTTTTCTAGTAGGTGGTCCACTTGTCCCAGAGTCTTGGAATATTTCTATGCCTGCAAGAGGCATACATCCCTAGTCAGACCCACTGTTGGTACTCATTTTTGTGAGTACCATTTTAAGCTTTTTTGCAGATCTTTAGGCTCTTTCATAGCAGAATTCTAGAGTTTGTAGAGGGTTCTTCTCTTTATCTCATGGTAGAGGGATGTAGAGGGATTAGGAAATCATGTTTTTCTACCTTTGGGTGGTCTCTCCACAGTAAAAAAGGGTTAGAAACAGTTAGAGAATCCACGGTGCCTTTGTTGTTTTGTTTTGTGTTTGAAACAGTCTAAGTCCTTTATCCCACATTGGTTGTGCGGTGAAGGTACTTAGTGTTTTTATAACTAAGCCCACAGATGTTAAGTGTCGAAAGGCATGTGGATTTTTGGCCAGTGGTTTGAGGCCAAGCGGTTAAGTGGCGGTTAGCGGCGGCTAGTTGGCAGACATGAAGGATAATTTTGTGGGCCTGTGCTCAAGTGACATGGTCAATGCAGTGAGATGTTTCAACATGGGCGCTATGGCATGATCTGAGTCATGAAAGGTCCAGTCAGATAGGGTGATGGAGCAGGTGCAGACATGTGGCAGATTGACATGTGGCAAGCCCATGTAGGATGATGAGGTGGCAGAGGTCCCAGCAAATCAGGTGGTGCCACATGGCACAGGCGGTGAGATAAATGGTGGGACTCGTAAGGTGGATCAAATGAAAGGGTGACGTGTGGAAGCATTGGAAAAGATGAAGGTGTTAAAAGGAAGGATCCAACGGTTTTTTCCATCGAATGAAGGAAAGACACAGGGAAGATATGCATCATGCAATGGTGAGATTCTTTCCACGTGTCCAGGTCGGTAGAAAGAAGTGTGGGGCCTATGCAGGAGGGGTAAGGAACAGGTGGTTACAAGGTGAGGAGGTGCCACGTGGAGGTCAATGGAAGTTGACCAAGATCAAGTAATATTTTTTACTTGATGCTTGGGTTTTTAAGAAGATTTAACGACTGTCATTATACCTTAAAGCAAAGGATGATCGAAGATTATTGTCTAAGGCATCATGACGAGGCGACACATAATAGATCAAGTTTGTGTGCTTGGGTAGTTTAAAGTGATATCAACGGTTGTGTTTTAAAGTTGTGAAAAGGATTAATATGGACCGCTGATGGAGATTTCCATGCCACTTGTAGCCATTATAACTAATTTTCAAAATTTTAAATTGTTTTCTCAGAGGGTTTTCATGGAAGTGGACTAAGATTTTATTTCAAAGCCATAAATGCCTTGATCTGATTTTATGGGTTGATTTGGCACAACTCTGGGATAAGATTAGGGATGAAATCTGATATGGCATGATATTTTAATGTCCAAACTTGACAATTGGGGTTTCTATTCAGGTTGATAAATGATTATAGCGGCCCCTAGTCTCTTCTGCATTTATGTTGAGTTACTCTCCACATCATGGCTTGGAATTTTTTAGACTTCATTGTACTCACTCCACATCCCAAGGAGTATGACTACAGATCATATCAGA
Organism: Thuja plicata; assembly: GCA_018584345.1. Classification (NCBI taxonomy): domain Eukaryota; kingdom Viridiplantae; phylum Streptophyta; class Pinopsida; order Cupressales; family Cupressaceae; genus Thuja; species Thuja plicata. The sequence continues at coordinate 950,789 of MU225316.1, forward strand.
TTACATAGATTAGAGAAAAGGATAGGGTTTCAACTTGATTGTAGATAGTTGAATGAATTAAATGCTTCTAATGGTTGACATGACTAAGTTGTAAACCCTAACCCTAAATGATCTAAATCTTGTTGCATCCTTGTTCATATAAAGGGATTTTCAAGATCATTTAAAGTGTTGGATAATTGGGAAAGTAGAGAGCATTAGGATTTTATTTTTTTCCAATCTAGGATATAGCAGATGTTTTTTAGACTGTATTAAGACAGAATTGAAAGTTGTATGATCTTTTGCAAATTGTTGCATTGTGTATTTCCTTGTTATATTGATGCAGAAACTAGAATTCATCATACTTAATATAAGTATTCTCAGATTTTAAGTGTCTCCTTTGTGTTATCTTCTAAGTTGTGAGTTTTCTAGCTTACTGTATAAGTTTTTCTTATGCATATGTTCTATTCCACAAGTCTTTGATCTTAGATCAAATTAGAATGCTTTGGATGTAACATTAGCTTTTTGGATTATCTATGAAAGGATACTATAAGTAGTGTGTGGTCTGAGAGATTTATGTTTATGGCTATGAGTCTTGACGAATTGGTTGGTTTTAGTTTTTAGTATTGTATTAAGGAGTTTGCCCAATGGACAAGGCACTGATCTAGAACTAGTATATTATTTTGAGATATATGTCTGATAGGTTTGGATACATTCTGTCCCAAAACTTAAATCAAACTCATTACCAAATCCTTTACATTTTACTGTTGTTGGATGTTGTCCTGCCAGGGTAATGGAGAGTCAATTAATGCTTGGTTATCATTTAGTACTTTCTTATAATTATATGTTGTTTAAATCTAGAGTATAAGGAGTTATAAAGAGTTGAGTTTTATCTAGATTAGGTGTACCTACCTTGGTTTTGCAGTGCCAAAAGTGCAGAGGGAAGGCTTGTCCCTATAGTTGGTCCAGTTACCTTGTAGATCTTTCATACTTGGAGCTAACCACTCCTAACATAATTCTCAAGGTATATTGGTGGCTTTCAAAGCATAAACATTTTAAAATACCAACAGATCTAACACTTTCATTAGATTCTAGTTTATATTTATTTTCACATATTCTAACAAATTCTTATTCTTTGCACATCTCCTAATTTGAGTGCATGACTCTCAAATTTCTCTTTGAAGTTCAAGTTTACCTAGTTTCAGAAAAAAAGTGGCCACTTATGCCCCTTTGTGTTCACCATCTTGGTGCACTTACTTTGGATACAATCATAGTATTAATTCGTTTCCATTTTTTCTCCTTCACTTTCTTGAAGATTTAGAAGATACACATTCCCCTCCACCAGTGTCTCATATTTTGGCTTTATAATTTCCATTTGCACATTTGTTCTCCTACACCAATTGTTCTACATGGAGCACCTAATTATAGAAACCCACCCTTTATTAATCTTTTAGACATACTTGACTCCAACAAAAAGAAATGTCTTAAGAACCATGGGTTAAATTTTAACGATGGCTCCACTAAAACCCCTACCCATGCTCCCAAAATTGAATTTGTTGATTGCAAGAAGAAATCACAACCCGCTAGCACGAAAAAATTAAAACCCGCAACTAGAAAAGCCAAGTTTACTATAAAAGAAATAGACTCTAAAAATGAGGCCACTGAGGAAACCACTACCCCATAAGGTCTAGCAGGCTTGCTACCTGCCCTATGGGAAAATTGAAAAAATAAAATGGTGGAATGTGAGTCAGAGAGGGAGGAAAAAAATGGAAGTGAGGAGAAAGAAGACATGGGAAAAGGGGTATAAAATGAAAATGATAAATATATGGAGGTGGAAGATAGTTCAAAGACTACGAGTAATTTCTCCTATGTTTTAGAAAGCATCAAAACAAGGCGCATAGACCTTATGAATGAGATGATGCCAGAGGAAATTGCTAATACAAAACCCACTGTCGTCAAGACCTATGTAGACATTCAGTCAGGGACTTGTGATAAATGTGTCATTACAAATGGTGAGCTTGAGAAGGCCAAGGACATATTTTTAGAACTTGAAAGGAAAATCAAGAGTATTTCTAGGTTTTCCTTGTGGGTGATGCATAGTTTAGGAACTTCCTTATGTTTGTTGCAAAAGAAGGATCTATGAAATGAAGATAGTGACAGGGATAATTATAAGGAACTATTCAAGTTCCTCATAGAGGATTGGGTTGTTACACTGCATCAAGTGAGATACAATTTAAAAGGAGCTCAATATGGACAATGTCCCTCATGTTGTTTAATCACTTTGTTGATATTTTCTATCTCATACACAGTTTGAAGACTATTAATGCTTTTTTATTATGACACTGATAGTAATTGTTCTAATGTTTTTTTACTAGGGATGGCCCTAGGTGGACCTATTATTAGGCTTTTATTAGATTACATTTCATACTGGATAGTGATTCCAGAGACAACTATTACTTTTTGATGGTTTGTGTTGAGTTTTTAGGATAGCTGCAAATGTAATATCACTCTATGTTGTATGTGTTTTCCAAATGCAACAATCTCTCTTTCATTTATATTGGGAATGAGGCTAGGAGAGACATGTCCCTTCATGGGACATGTTTATTCATTATTATTTATAAGAAAGGACATGCCTCTTCCCATTAATTATAATTTAATCAATCTTATAATGTTTCATCAATCAATTATTTGTTAGAATAAATTTAGAATAACTGAGAGGGGGGGTGAATCAGTTATCCACAGGTCTAGATGTGCCCATTAAAACTTTATACCAAATTAAACAACTCAGATCTGCTCGGTAGTGATAGAATAAGTAAAAAATATAAGTATGCAGTTTACTGTTCAAATGAAATAAGCTTGCAAAAACTTAACAGTAAAACACAATATAAACATTCACACAAGTTGACACCAGTATTTAATGTGGAAACCCAATTTGGGAAAAACCACCAATAACATGCTATCAAGTTTTCACTCTTCTGAAGTGATGCCCTATTAAGAGCC
>MU225316.1:968090-992186 GCA_018584345.1 Thuja plicata
ACAGGTCGGCCCTGAACATAAATTAAATACAAATACCGAAATTAAATGCCACAAGTCGGCCAACAACAACAATTAAATGCCCAAAATAGTTGTCTTAGTAAAATCGCGATATCTCCTAGCTCTGGATTAATTAGGACTCGTGCTTCGAACCGTAGGTAGAAATCTAGGCCCTCTTCAATCCTTGAAATTTGCATCCTCTAACTCTTTGTGAAAAATTACTTATATGGCTTGTAATAGGCACAAAATTCCTAAGCAAGGCTGATCTCCTCCCGGTCCATGCCAAGCAACCAAGACCATGCCAAGTTCCATTAAATATATCAAAACCAATTACCAAAGACCCAAGTAGGTCCACAAAACTCTACCAAATCCCTCACACATGAAAATAAGTCCACACAACTCCATCAAATCTCCCAAACATGCAGGATAGCCAACTACCCTGGGATGCTCCTGCATCACATATTTTTAGGGAAGGTAATCAAATTGGTGATTTTCTCTATAAATGGGCAGCAACTTTCCCTCCAAGTAATCATGGCTTGGTGTTCAAATATTTTAGAGAATTGTGCCTGGAGGAATGTGGTACGAGGGATGAGGTGGCACTTACCTGGAATAGGAGTTTTAAATGTGATGAAATGCCCAAGGATGGTAAAATGTACAAAGGGTCCTTGATGATGGAGCATCCTTGAATTAAGTTTGGTAGAATTCACTCTCTACAAACTCAAGAAACTCACCTCATTCTCAAGAAATATTTGTTTGTGGTTGGTGTCTGCTGATTGAGATGGAAGCCAACTTCAACTTCTAAATGAAGAAACAACAAATGACGTTCTGGGGGAGAATCATTGAGGATCAAATGAAGTTCATTTTCAACACAGATGATCCCTTTTTCTTTATGATGGCGAGAATGTTCTTGGGTGATGACTATTTGATGATGAAATATAAATATAGAATCAACACTAATGTGGTTTCCATGTTTTTCTCGTGGCTTTTGGAGTTGGGTGAACAAGAGTAGATTTAGAAGGTGATGGAGGTCTACGTGTAGGAGGAATGGTGCAATGGCCTCAACGCCTTCATCATAGTTATGGTAATAGTGGGCCAAGGTTTCAAGGCCAATGGTGGAGATCAAGTCGATGCTCTAGACTTTACTCCACCTTTGCGCCCATTACTTTTTTGGTGTGCCTCATGAGATAGGGAAACCAAGTGAGTAGATGTGGTCGATGGGTGGGGCTTCATAGAAGACTACATTTATGAGTGGGAGGAGGTATTGCACGCAAGTACACCCAAGGAGAAACTTTAGAAGAGGCTGTCAAAATTCACTAAAGCTGACCAATGAGATGAACAAGATAAGAAGAAAGTTGAACCCACAATAAACAATGAAATCTCTGCTCCTTTGTTTGTGTTTACAAATTGATATTGTTTAATTAAAATTTTGTGTAGTTTTTTGACATCTTGATGCAATTTTGTATATGGAAATATTCTTGTATATTTGTCTATGGTAGTCATGGATGTAAATTTTGTATCTCAAGGATAAAATTTGTATAGACAAATCTATAGGGTTGGCGAGACTATAAATCTATAGGGTATTTGGGATAATATAGATGAATTGTGCATATTTGGTTTCAACCAGCTTTTGTGTATTAGAAAGAACTTTAAGAAATTAATATAATAATATATCTTACCAAAAAAAAAAGCATTGAATATAATATTTATAAAAATTGTTTGACATGGTGCCTAGAGAAATAATTGTGGAACAAAATGAAGGAATTGGGTATTCTAATTGAGTATAGAGTTGTAGTGCATAGACTCATGAGCAGGTTAGAGCTAAAATCTTAACAAGTGAGGTAATGCATGTTTTGGAAATGACAGTGGTGTTAAACAAGAATGTCCTCAATTCCTCACTTTGTTTGACCTATACATTGACAAGATGAAATAATGGTTAAGAAAAACAAATGGGGGTATCTAGTTAGCGTGTTACATGGTGAAGGTATTCTTATATGGTGAAGGCACTCTTATATGGTGATGATCTTATTGTAATTCCAAAAAATACCCATCAATTTGAAGGCCAGAGCCTTGGAACTCTTTTGTTTGGAGGTGGGGATGCACTTAAGATGATGAGCCTTGGAACCATAATCATGACTTTTTCAATAAAAAAGAAAGAGAAACAAGATAACTTTCCTTTTGAAGGTAGCACTTTGGAAATAGTGAAAGAATACAAATGTCTTGGGATTGACTTGCAGAGTGAAAAAGATACAGGGAGGATGAAATACTTTAAATTACTCTCTCCAAATAATTACAAGAAAGTGAACTTTGGAATTGTAAAATTAAGAAAGCTCCATTTGGTTTATTGTTCACACTAGTTGTCCTCTTTGGTTGTGAAATTTGAGGAAGTAGCATGTCAAATAAAAAATGAAGATAGAAAGAATACAAAAGTATATAATCACACACATTCTCAAAGTGAAAACACAATCCCTTATGAGGTTCTTTTCGCTAAAATAGGAAGTTTATCGATGGAGACAAAAACAATAACTGATTGTCAAACTATTTAAAGAAGGTTGAAAACATGGACAACCATTGGTGACCCAAAATAGTTGCCGAGGAAGAATTTGGTTATAGGAAGAGGACATGGATAAAGTAAAACAAGTGGTTGAGCAGGTAGGATATCACTTTGTAGGAGTGCCCTAACATCAATTAGAATTTTTTTTTTAAAAATTGGATAAAGCAAATTGGATGGAAGAAATCTTACTATAGTAAAGTGTTTAGTCCAACTTGGAAACACGATGGGAAAAACATATCTAGGAGTTGCTACTAAGGGTAAAACAAGGTTATTGATTGCATAGTTAACGATCAAATCACATCATCTTAAATAGTAGACCGAAAGAATGATTACACCTAAAGAAATTTAGGAAGAAATTTGATAAATGAGAATTTCCATATTCTATAATAAAATGGTGGTAGAGACAAAATGACACTATCATAAAATTCATAGTTTATGAGGATGTTTATATGTTTATATTAATACGAAAACAACCTAAAATTGACAACATTCACAAATTAGTTGAGGAAACAAAGATCAACCAAATAACTAGCTTCTCATTCATTCATACCCTCACAAAACTAAATACTAGAACGTTATGTATCTCATTTCAAATGAGAGCCTTACATATGCAGCGAAAAATGGGCAAGGGCCCTTAAGGAGGGTAATGTTGCACCATTTCAGCCTCTCCTTGGGATGACGATAAGATCCGCAATGGAGGATAAAGACGGCTCAAGGATAGACGTTCATACAGAGTGAAGAAGCAGGCTGAGGAGCAGGGCCATGGCGAGTGCTGTATGTTTCAGTTCAATTCCCCGTGTTAATGAGCTTTCTTCCCATCTTCCTGCACATGGACACTTATTTTCCTCTCCTTGCTCCAAATCCCCAATTAAAATTGGGACTCCACGAGGAATAGGCGGGAAAGCTCATCGATCTCTAAAGGCCATCAGTTCTCTGCAGGTTTGGCACTTAATTCCAGTAGGAAACCAATGCTTCTGTTATTCAATCACATGCCTTCTCATTGCTATGCTCTGCTAATGAATGTACGCAGCGCATTGTGGAGACACGGAGGGACGAGGGCGGAGCACCAGCACAAGAGTGGGCAAACAAAAGCACAACTTCCTTCATAATAATTCCGGTTTGGGCATTGGTGAGTGAGCTGGATAGAAAAGCTTAAACATTCGGTACATTATTTGTTATTATATGTTTACAGATGTTCCTAATTACAAAAGGCCTGTTATTTGAAACATTTGGATAAATTCTGTTGAACAGTTTGATGTTTTAAGAAACTCGCAGCTTGTTGAATTTGATACGCTAATCAGTCATTTGAACGACACAGCACAGCTTACTTCTCCTCCAGCATTGGCTTTAACCGAGTACACCAACGAAGAGTGGGTTCAGATAGCGATAACATCTGCAGTTGTCGGCTTCCTCTATTTCATTGTGGTGCCTGTATGAATCATCACCCTACCAGTAGGTTAGCTTGTTTATTGAATTCAGGATTGTTTTGCACAAACTTTTACCCATCTCAATGTCATCAACTATCTCATAACCTAGTTTTTTTGTTTTAGTTGCTGACATTGGGAGGCTCTCATTTCGTCATTTTAACATTTGCATGACAGCTTATCATATTCAACTACTTGAGATTGCGGTGGTTGAAGCGAAACCTGCCCGAAGCAATTTTTCAGTTCTTGCTTGTCTTCCTGTTTTTCCCAGGGTGAGTTTTTCTTTTCTTTTTCCTTAAAATAATTAGATAGATTTATTTATAACTGTTCCTTCTTCGTTTCTGATTTGCCAATTTATATGTATGATGAATTCCAACGATGTATGGCATGCTGGTTTGATGCATGTTTTGAATTGTAATGTTTATTTTTCTCACTAAGATCTGCAATTGACCTAGAGCTACAAGAAACACAGAAGTTTAAATGACAAAGCCAAATTATGCGTTCAAGACTTGGGCACGACTTCCATTGTTTCTTAACATACATATTTATTTCAAATTTGGCGATCTTGAACACTAACTGTAGTTGCCTGTGGTTATGTTCCCTATTTAATTCCTTATATTTTAGAAAACACAGGAAGCAGGAGCAGTCATTTGAGTTCACTCATACAATGCCTCATTTAATCTGTTATTGCAGACAAGCCTGTGCTCCTGCAAGTTAATCTCCAATGGATACCCTGATTTTACAACTTGTAATCAGATTATAAACTAAAAAGAAAACAAAACAGGATTCAAAATAGGGAAACTTTCTAAACACATGCCGCCAATGGGATCTTATTAATAGCCTTGAATAAAAAGCCAGCACATATAGTCTCTATGTGAAGTAACCGGAAGTGCAAAGATAAAAGAAAGATACAGAACACAGAAATAACAATAGAGACACAAAGAATTTATAGTGGTTCAGCATATAAATGCCTACTTCCACTCTTGAAGCAGGGGAATATCTTTATTAGTCTGAGATACAAAAATTACATCAATATACAGCAGTTCATAATTAAATACATCTCCAATTGGACTGTTGAATGTCCATCAAGGAAGTTGAATGGGCAAATACAATTGGAGGGAAAACAAGGATGACTGTTGGGCTTCACATCCCCAACACTCTCCTCTCTGCAGCAAACTGAACCAAACTTCCATTTATAAAGAAGTCAACACAGCGGTCAAGAGAATATAATAGCTGCATCACATGCTTTCACTTCTGTTCTGCATTATTTAACTCCGCATGGAATTAGAAATAAACGCAGCAGATAGGGGAGAAGATGCTATCAAGAAAACATGGAGCACAGATAATAAATCTTAAAACCCACAAGGAAAATACAGCAGAACGCATTTTTATTAGGAAAAAATATCTACAGATCTCTAACTTTACCTCGTCTCTCCAGTCTCCAACATGTGCTCCTATTTACAGCCTAAGGCATCTGTAAGTAAAGAACTCCAATTTTGACTTTCTTAATCTAAAAATGGCTAATATACTACACCGTTCTCCATATCCCACAAAAACAGAGCAGCTATATAAAACAGCTATTATTAGAAAGTCAATTCTCCCAATTTCTCCACCATGCAAAATATAGGTTCAGGGGTGCATCATCCACCCAGCGTTTTAAAATTTCTTAACCTCTTAGTTCAGAGAAATTTAATTTTGTAAAATTCATCCCCAACACCATCACTATCTGTATGTGAGTGTTGACCTTCCAGCAGTTTATCCTAGAAGGGTCTCCTTGTGATTCCTTGGCACAATTTGAACCACCATTAAATCTACCAATTCATGCATTTCGAGGGTTAGGAGGAAGCCGATGTTCATTCCACCAATGATTTGGGCTGTTGGAACCATGTGCAATCAGCAATGTAGAGCTGTCAAAACAATGTCTGCTACTTCTACTAGCAAACTTGAAACTGCTTAGTTTGTCCGATTCATACTTTGTAAGTTTGTACCACTGCATTCAGATTGAGCTAGGCTGTCATTGACCAAACTCTTGACAACATTCTTGGAGGATTTTCTCTGCTCTTGCTCATACTTCACAACTCACCATTATTCTCAATCCAGTGAGAACTACTTGTAGGATCTTCCAATGTTTCCTTTGAATGAAGATCTCTGATCATTGTCAGCTGAATCTTCATCATCTATCCCTTGAGGTGCACTATTAAGTTGTCAGTTGAATATCGTTACAGCTCCACTTCTTTTGTATCAATTCTCTATTTACCTCACTCTTCAATTCATTTGCCCTGGCTTCCAAACGTGCTTGTCTCTCTCCTTGTCCTACGTAGAATTTCATATTCCTCTTCAAGCTCAAGCCGGTCTTTTGCTAGAAGAGACAAAGCTGACATTTTAGACTTATGTTGCACTTCATAGGTATTTTCTTTGCTGTGATGAACTAGATTTTTGTTGAACTGCTAGGGCCAGCCTAGAAATAAATGTCAAGCATCCATTTGTGCAATTTCAAACACTACCTTATCTAGAATTTCATTTTCCTCGTCAAGTTCAAGCCTATCTTTTGCTAGCAGAGACAAAGCTGACATTTTAGATGCCTCTTCCTCCTCCCATGTTTTTAGGTCGTGTGTCTTCCCCTCATGTTGTACTCCATAGGTACTTTCTTTGGTGTGTTGGACTACATTTCTGTCAAATTACTAGGTCCGGCCTACTAACAAATGGCAAGCATCCATAGGTACTACGTCAGACAATACCTTATCCTCATAGAGCTTGATATTGAAGGCAGCAAGATCAGATTTATCTACGTGAACTGTTTGATTTTTCTTCAACCAGGAAATCTTATAAGGATTTGTTTTTTGAATACAAGCAAATTGTAATTTATTTACCGTTTTTTAACTTAACAAATTTGTTTGAAGATCCACCATCTATGGTCATCTTTGCGTTAATTTATTTACCACTTTTATACTTAACAAATTTGTTAGTAGATCCACCATCTATGATCACCTTGCACACTTTGTCCTTACACTTCACTTGCATTATCTTCGGAAGATGCTCTTTATTTTGCGATTATCGTTTGAGGTCTCTTTGTGTCCTAATATTAAGGCTCTTTGCAACAACAGATTTTCTCCACATTCAGCCTCTAGTTCTATGGCCGGTGGCTCCTCTTCTTCTACTAGCATTGATTGTTTTGACGTTTTTGGATTTAGTGGGCAGTCTTTACCTGAGCTTTATCGCAGATGAAACATCTCAAGGGCTCCGAATCTCCAAAAGATTGTTGTTCTCATTCCCTACCCCCAAAACCTCCCCTTTCTTCGGATTTGGGTTTAATATTCTCACCTTTAGGCTCTACATTCATGGCAGGTTTCGAGGACCCTTCTTTTCCTCTACTTGAGTTACATAACCCTTTTTACTTGCCATTTGCTCCTCTGATTCAGTTTCTCCTCCTTTTTGAAGGCATATTCATATGCCTCATCGTAGCCTAGTAGGTGCCTTGACTAACATGAGCTAATCTTGAAGCTGAAACTTTAGCCCATTAACATACTGGCTGCTGCTTGCCTTCATTCTCTTGAATATCAGTTCAGATTTACAGCCTCATGAATTGCTTGGTATAAATTTACACTGATTGATCCTTTACCTTAAGTTGTTAAATTCTCTAAAGAGCTTCTATTAGTACTCTGAAGGAAATCTAGCTCTTGTATCCTTCAACATCTTGGGCCACAGCCCGGTTTCGTCCTTTCTCTATCTCCTCCTAGTACTTCTGCAAATTCTCCCACTATACATCAACATGAGACTTCACTTTTGATGCTGTAATTTCTTCAATTTTGATGCTGTAATTTTCACCTTTTTGTGCTCGTCACAATGCTTTCCTTCTCAAAATACCTCTCCAACTCTTGGACAAAGTCTAGGAATAAATTTGGGTTGAGTTTACCTATAAAGTCTAAAATATCAACTTCACCTTGGAGCCTTGTCTGTTTTTGACTCTCAAAGAAAGTACAGTTGTTCCCGTTATCCCACAAAAATAAAGCAGTAACACGCAACTGCTATTATTAGGTAATCGATTCCCCCAATTTCTCCACTATGCAAAATATATGGCAGGTGCAGTGGTGCATCATAACCTATTTATTTCTTAAAAGTCAATTAGCAATAAACTTATTGTTTCAGCCAGAAGACATGAAAGCCAAATAGATCTTACATGCACGCTTAATGCAAAATGAAAACATAAATAGATGAATTCAAAATAGAATTAGTTTTTCCTCATGCTTGTTGCCTATCAGCCAGACAAGGAAGACCGGGTTTACAAGACAACTTGACATTGCGAGTATTGTTGCCTGCTTGAGTTCGTGAATTGTTTCTCTATGAGGTGCTTTTTATGCTTCACTCCTTAAGAGTGACGTTTATAAAATCACAGGAAGGAAGAATTTCTAAGTTGCCAGCCTTGTTAATCCTGAGAAGCACATCTAGTGCCCCACTTTTGCAATGTCACCAAAATTAGGCCTCAGTTTTTGTTGGAGGTGAAACTTGTAAACAAAGTACATGTTATGTCTAGCAGATCAATTACATTTCTAATCAACTCGAGAGATACTCGTACACAGCCAAACAAACACAATAATTCTCTAATCTTCCTCTAAAATCTCATGCTTATTTGTGGATCTGGTTAGTATTGACCTTGACATATGAAGCTCAAGATGTCTGAGTCCCTAGGTTCAATTAATTAACACACTTCCTCCAGAATAATTCAACATGTATCAAGTGTCACTTGATCAAATGAGATACAAGTAGTTGTCCAAGTGTTGATTGAACCAAAAATAGTATAAGAGCCAAGTGCCACTCATTCGATGATGACACCTTGCATTGAGCCCGTGTCACTTAAAGTAAGTATAGTTCTCATGCATGAATCAGGTGTCACTTCAATAGTGTAGTACTCATGCATGAGTCAGGTGTCACTTGATCATCATGATGATTTTCATTGCAACAAGTGTCACTTTAGTAATGTTGAACCTTGGGTTGCAAGGCTTAGTTGACCGCCAATAGGTCTTAGTTGAAATCCTTGCAAGAACCTTACAAAACCTACATTGTTCTTGCATTTATCATACTACTAGTTTAGTCAAGATTTTACTATCATCGTGCATTTAAGTAAGGTTGATAGTTCAAATCAAGAGCTAAAGGTTGGCTACTACATTTCATACTGTAGTTCCACTTGGCCTTTGTTTGTCAACTTAAATAAAATATGTAATGAATGAAGGAATTTTAATGACGTTCATAAGACCAAGCGGTCTAATAGACCAAAAGCCACAACAATAACACATTTTCAGATTTCTTTTTATTTCAGCTCTTCTATTATGAATCTTGACCTAGAAGTTTGCTAATTTGTGAAGCCTTGCCTCTTCAAAGAGCTCGTTCAGACTGTCCACCTTCAAAGTATTTTCAAACTGCTTACAAATATCTTCATATGCTACATATTCTACAATGAAGTGTCACTCAGGTTCAACCATATCTTTGCTACAAAAGGTACAAGTTCTGACCTCCCTTTTTTCTTTGGGGGTAGTCCATTTACCCATTTCACATCTAAGGTGATGAGAGCCACTCCCCAGCTGCGCTATTAAAATATTAGCCCCCCCCCCCCCCCCCCCCCCCCTTATTGCAATCCTCAGTTAGGGTTTTCATCAAGCTTCCATGTGGGGTTGCATTCTTTGACATGATGTGCTTTTTTTCTACCATTTTATTTTGTCTACATTTCAGTTTTAAGCTTTTCTAACACCATATTTTTTATTTCAATGTTAGTGTGGGACATTCATGCCACTTAATGTCCTACTTGTCCATCCACTTGTTTCTTTTCTCTAAGTCTTCTTCCTACGGTTTAGTTCATCTTCAAGAACCGCTTTAGGCCAACGATGCTTATCCATGCTTTCAACCTTTTTTAAGTAACTTAGCAAACAAATTATTTTTTATGGTTTCACTGGGAACATACCAACCTCAGCTAAAAGGATCTCCTATAACACTGCAGATTTGACTTTGAGATTGCTGGTGAATAATTTTTTTGGAATTCTTTCTAATTGTCTCCACTTGTGGTTTGATATATTACTTCCCCAAACTTCACAACCATGGAGGACAACCGACACAACTAACAAACCAAAAAAAAGCCTTCTTGGTTTTGAGATCCCATAACTCTACTTTCTTGCACCTATTTGGAAGAAAGTAAGAAGCTATCCATCCCCACTGAATCAGTTTTGTCCTACATCTCTCCCAGCCAAGCCTATTGTGAAAATCAATTCCTGGGTACTTGTATTCTTCCACTATCTCCAAAGAACTTCCCCTGAAGATAATCAATAAGATTATGGTTAGATGATGGAAGCATCATGTTATTATAAACTAATTTGCCATTAAGTTGAGGGGAGCCACCCAATAAACTAGCAAATGAATTGTCTAGCATGAAGTCATTCCACATTGTCATATTGTTGTCTTGGTAGGAAAACATGGATAATTTCATATTTGCAAAGACTTTTTGTGAGGGCATAAAGAGGACCTTGCAAGAAATAAATTAAAGTTTAAGACCATTCCATTTGATTGATGACTTGTAGGAGATGTGACCAAACCACATACTTATATGATATGTGTTTTGTTTGTTCTTACATGGTCTCGTATTGCTAATGTCTCAGGTTACCACTTATTACAAATGATAAGATCTAGGATAGGTTTGACTACTTGAGTGAATATTAGTGATCAATAAAAATACACCTCATGAATATTGCACATGACACTTATTTATCAACCCCCACTTTCTTCTATTATGCAAACCTTTCTAGTTGTTGGGCCTTTAGCTCATTTATGTTATTTGATTCTGCCTTCAAATACTTAAGTTATACTTTCCAATCTTATGGTTCCAAGGTCTATGTATACCTAGTTAATCAAATAAATATAGATGATATACCATTTTCCCTTCATCTACCTTGAATGTACTTTTGATAGGACTAGTGACTAGGAGCTCTACACTTTGCAAAGTAGTAGGTCCAAGAACAATGATTAAATGTTTTTAATGTTCTAAATAATGTGTCCACATAAAAAAGGTCATTTCTTGAATGGAATCTTGATATTGCATTGTTTGCACTCTCCACCATTTGTCATTGGCCTTTTGGTGGTTGTAAAAGTCCTTAAATAGTGCGCTATTAGGTGGACTATGACCAACATGTTTGACTAGCTAGATAAAGTTGTCTAAGAGGCATACAGTGTAAAAATGTGCTTATTAGAGAACTTTAGAGTTGCACTTGGATCCCTTGGTCATAGGAGTCAAACTAGTCAATTGAGAGTTACATTCTAATTGTGGAGTTATTCTTGGAGGCAGAGTGTATTGTTTGAACTTGGATCACCTTAAATTTTTTTGGCTCATGGATTTTCATGGTCTAGGATATATCATAATCATACCCTATCCAAGGTTATATTTTTAAAGTTCTTCCATATTCAAAGCGTAGACCTCATTGAAGCACAAAGAACTTGATATTGCTTTGTAACATACATTGGATGTCATTCTCTAGAAGTTGGGTTTTTCCCTTACAAAGGTTCTTTGTGTTGCAATATGGTGTCATTGATGTCAAGTCATGGTATAAGATGGATTGATGCAGTTGTAAACATAAAGAGATGGATTAGTGTTGATATAAATATAGAGAGATGGATTGGTGCAAATGGTTTAATGAATATATAGAGCCAACATGGTTGATGTTGGTGAAGTAGTCTGGAAGTCCAATACAACACGATCATGATAACAAGGCAGCCCAAAATTCCAATGTGAATGTGACCACGAGATGAAGTGGTTTGAAAGTGTTGTAAGTATCAGTTGCACCATATCTTCTAAAGTTCATGATGATTATCCATATGTTGTGCTACTGCTATATCTTATCTCCATGTGGTTGAGTTAGTAGCACATAGTGAAATACTGTTGTACCTTATCTTCTAAGCTTATGATGAACTTCATGCTATGAATGTCTTGAGGTGTGCAATCATATAGGTTGGCTCTTGCATGGTTCAAGGAGTTGAGTGAATATCAATAAAGCATTTGAATCCTAGACTTGTGTTTTGAATAAATTTGTCTAAGGCATAAACAAGGTATTCTTGTAAGGCAATGTCTCTGCATTTTCGTCCATATTCCTCCACATTACAAAATTTCATCTTGTGATTATGAAGTTAAGCTTGTCAATCATTCAGGAGGTTATATTCAGGTTATCATGTCATAGCTTCTTCCATAGATAAGGTTAGAGTGACCAAGGCAGGGTAAAGAGACTCATCAAACAAGCCAGAATGTTCGACATTCCTAATGTCTGATAGATGTGATTGAGTGGATTTGAGGACATGATTAGAGAGCTTCAAGGTATGATCTACACAAGTTCAAACAAGTTGGAACTTTGCAATGCAACATTCAAAGTGTTAGTGTGATATAACTAGTCAAACATGCTCAATTTTCATTAGTACAAGTTGTCTCTCTAGTTGCACAAGCTCATGACCATCAAATACTGCAAAAGAAGTTTGTAGGGATATAGTGCAAACATAACAATGTTCATATCTTGATCCACATGGTGATCTTTTCTCTCTTTGGTAGATCAAAGGATTAGAGTTGGCAATTTTGATGATTTGTTGTTGTTGGGCTGACATGGTGTGTTTCCTTCACTTGCGGTATGATCTTGATTATTTTCATTTTCTAAATGAAGGATATATTGGGTTATCTTTGGGCCCAGTTGAACCTTGGGTTGATCTGCAACTTGATATCTCTCATGATCTTTGTGTGAGAGGTTGACTGGGTAAAGTATTTCATGCTTTTAATTAAAAGCTACCTTAGAGCCAACATATATAGTTGTGTTTTGAAAAGTTGTAGAGGATATATATAGAAGATCAAATTACTTGTAATTTTATGGAATTGGAATAAGTGTGTGAAAAAGGGAATTGTACCATTCACATATAACAGATGCATAATTATAATAGTTCAAAGTTCAATTGTCAATCTTTTTAAAGACACGTCTTAAAGAAGTTGTAGCTTCCTTTGGGTAGTAGCCAATAAAATATAATGCACTCTTGTTTTCACTTGTGAGGTTGGATTTGGACAGTAGATCTAAGCAACTTTCTCACCATGGTTTTTCCGTTCTTGGATTTTCCATGTAAATTTGGTTTTCTCTTATGTTTTTTTGCGGAATGCTTTGCTCTTTCTATTTTACATTATTGCAAATGTATGAAATAAGGTTCTAACTTAAGATGTAGTGAATTTTTTTTTTGATTAAGATGCTTATTCCCTCCCCCTCTTAGTATCCAGTGTGTTCAACAATTGGTATCGAAACAAGGTTCCTTTGAACATGCCTAACAACTAAGGTAGATTTTGGACTAGAACGCATGGGGTTTAATGCATTGCCTAATCCTCCAGAAGATGATAAGGACATGATATACTGCAATAAAGAGGATTGTGAGGTTGACATGGAAGGATAACTTATATCTACACTAGAAGATCTAGATGTTGCAAGCCAAGAGAATAGAGAACTTAAGATCAAACTCAAGCAATCAAAAGATACAATCACCAGTTTTAAGATTCGAGTTGAGGAAGGAAAGAAAGTTGCAGATTGCTTGGACACCAAACTCAACGAGTTAGAATAAAAAATCACCAATTTGAAAGTATTAGTTGCAAAAGGAAAGAGAATTATAGATTGCTTGAATACTAAACTTGATGATAAATCAATTGAATGCTCCAAATTGAAGAATAAATTATCTTTCTGAGGAAAGGGTTAGAGAAAGAAAAACACCAGGTTGATAAAGGCCTAAAACTCTCGAGGAGATATAATAGCCTTGATGAAATAATCAATAGCCAAAAATTCCAAAAGGATAAAGGAGGACTTGGACTTGAAAGGGGTCAAAACTCATAGTTAAATTCTTCTAACTTTGACACTCTAGAGATAAAGAATAATGACCCTTGTGTCGAGGACTCCAAGAACACTAAAGACAACAAGAAATGATTGGACAATGAGCACACAAAGGTCAATGATCAGAAGAAAGGCTTCAAGAGATCATTTCCTAAACAAGTTGCTAAGCCTAGGTATTCTCAATCCTTTTAGGGTTATTGTTATTCTTGCAATAAGTTTGTTTAATCATAAGGATTTTGATTATAGAACTAGAATGAGAAAGAATGATTACATGAATAGAAGACAATTGCACCTCAAAGACATATTATTATGTGTTCTCATTCATTGCATGGTTTTCGATATACATGCAATAAGTTTAGTTATAAGGCTATAGATTGCAGATCTAAAGTAAGAAGAGATAACTTTGGTCTGAATTTCAACAGTGTTTGCTACCAATGCAATAACTTAGGACGCAATGCCATGTTTTGCAGAATTAATGTTGTGAAACCACCTACTCAGAATTGGAAGGAGAATACTTTGAATGGATAGAAGAAGGAAAACACAAGGGTTTGGAAAAAGAAAAAAAGAGCAAAATGTTGAAAATAAACTTGAAACAATGTTTGTGTGAGTTGCACAAACCCCCCCAAAATGGACTAAGCTAACGAATTGAATTTGGAGGAGTTACTATTTGTAAATCTTTTAATCCCTTGTGAAGTATGAGATGTTGAAGTCTTCAATATACAAGTTGACATATGACACCTTATATGGAGGATGTGATTAGCAAGTGATATCAAGACATTTGCTCAAAGTTCTAGAGCAAAAACACTTTATGCAAAATATTGTTGAGTGATTATGGGTCTTTGTGGTAACATATAGCAAGGAACAAGGAACTTTCTGCCAAGGACTAAAGGTATTTATTGCAAGGTGTTAGGGCATATGTGAAGATTACTTAAGTCCTATTCAACCAAATCTAGTCTCATTCAAAAGCATTCAAGTGAGTCCAAGAGCTAGAAAGTTGTAGGCATTCAAGGTTATTGTGTGCAAGCCCTAACAACAATTTCGTAGGTATTTTCAAATTTCTTGCAAGAACCCTAGTTTCAAAAAGGTTAATCATGGCAATGCCTAGAGTTATTGATATGACTGAGAAACTAAGGCCAAAATTCAAGAAACATCCGTTCAAGGCAAGATAGGTAGAGAAGGAAGGGGTTTTCTCCTTTGTCCAAACAAATGTGACGCACATTGAAGATGTTTAGATATACATTCATGCACCCTTAAACAAAATTGATCATTTAAAATTTGTAGAGCTCAAAGGTCAAATGTTGGAGGATGATAGTCAATATAAACTAGAGTACACAAACATCCATGCCAAACATCTGGACATATGGAAGGACTACCCAGATTTTAGTGATGAACAAGAATGGACAAGATATGTGTTGAGAAAAATGCATAAAGATTCATCTATTTAGACAAGCCCAATAAAATCACAAAGGATGCAATTAGGGCAGTCGGACTATGCTCTATCAGATTTGTCCTTGATAAGATAACCCTAACCATCAATGACATTAGTGATCTAGGGGTCTGGTATGCTGGCATGGGCATTTGTTACAACTTTTACTACATAAACAAAGAGGGATCTAAAATAGCCATAGCCATTTGCATTGCCTATAGATGGTTAAGGAGGGAAAGGACTTTAACCTTTGTGAAGTCACGAGGGAACAAGTGTTGGATAACTTGAAAAGAACGAAAGAGACTGAATACAAATAAATAATTAAAATAATGGATTAAGGGGTGGAAGGGTGGGGGATGAATGTTGGTTGATGGATGGTAAGTGAGAATACTTATTGATAAATGGGTGGGGGGTGTTGGGGAGATCAACACTGGCACACACCTTGACAGGTGGTGGACTTGTGGAGGGGAGGATGGAGTATCAAATGTGGATTTTAGGATATAAGGACCCAAAATAGATGGAGGAGATGATAGAATTAGGAAATTGGATTTTAGTACATAAGGGCCCAAAATAGATTTGGAAGATGGGGGATTTTTAGATGGAAGATTGGATGACTTATAAGTGGATGAAACTTTTGGATTACCAAGTTTGGATGCCAAGTTTGATTTTTATTTGAGACGTATTGCTTTGATGAATAGTTTGGGAATCTACATGGTTTTTGAATTTTTCTTTTTGGGCCTTTGTGGCCTTTTGGATTTTTCTTTCTTTTGGATCATATATTTCTTTTCTTTAGCACGTATTTTTGATGGGACATGTTCATCTTTGGATTTTTGTGGATTTGTGACTTTATGAATTTTACATTTGGCATCCAAATTGCTTCCAATAGAGAAATGGTATGAGTGCACATAGATGGATGGTTTGGAGAGTTTATGGATGGAATAATGGAGGGTGAATGATGATTGGAATTCAAAGATGTGTGCCTTTTTTTAAATCTTTCTTGTGGATTTGAGGTGATGGAGTAGTGAATTTTGAGATAAAGTTGATGGAGGTATGTAAGGACCCAAAATGGATGAAAGGGATTAAGGATTTGGTTTTAGGATATAAGTGTAATCGAGGTACTAGGTATATGTAGAAACTTGCAATAACATCAAAATCTCAACCACATAGATCTATTAGGAAGTTAGTATTCCCAATATCGAAAGAGGAAGCAAATAAACAACATGCATAATCGTCAAATCATAATGAAATCAATCAAAAACACATGAACATGCAAATCAAAAGTCCTCCTTCGTTGTTCTCCTTCTCTATGCAATGTGGGCTCTCAGAAAATGAGTGCTCTATGTGCCAACATGAGAATTCAAAGCGATTGTGGTTAAATAATTAAGAGAATTATCTCTCTATTTATAAGGTTTTCAGGGTTCCAATCAAGATTCCAAGATTGGTGGGACTCATTGCATGTGATTGAAGATTTGAAGTCAGGGTGAGTGGGAGTTGAACTGAATTGATTGCCTATTGATAGAATAGATGGATCTGTTAAGAGGATAAATTGATGAGTTGATTGATTTGATTGAAGGCTTTAATTGATGAGGTGGAATAGAAGACTAGATAGTTTAAATATATAACTGATTTGATTGATAAGTCAAGAGAGAGAATTGTGGAATTAACTAAAACTCATAATTGGGAGGATAAATATGATTAAATAAAGAAAAGAATTTATTTATTTGCACATGTGAGGAATATAAATAAATAATTAACATTTATTTATTTTATGGGAGGAACAATTAGTTTAATTAAATAAATATAATTTATTTATTTATGAGAGGGAAATTGATTTAATTATTACATAAATGTAATAATAATAAAAATAAGGAATATTAGTTAAATAATATGGTTATTCAATTAATTTCAATAAGATAGGGAATAATTAAATAATGATTAATTATTTAATTACTTTATAGGTGAATAATTGATGAAATAATTAGGTAATTAATTAAAATCACGTAATTATGGAATTATAGAGAAATGATGATTTTGAATTTAAGAGTAGAGTGGAAAGATATTGATTAATTAAATAACAAAGGTTATTTAACAATCTCAGAAGAATGTTAGCAAAGTCATTGCGTGAGAGCAATTGACCATTTTTAAGTGTACATTTTTTCCCTCTTTGATATAATGCATTTTCAAGCATTATTTCAAAGAATAATTGATAAAACTCATGCCCCAGTATGCCCCAACAGGAATAAGGTGACAACGAGGTAAATGATGCCCCCTCGAGAGATTTTTTATGCAAGAAAGGCATGAATGATCTCTTCAAAGAAGATTTAGATTAAATGATGTAAGAAAAGAATAATTAGTAAGAAGTGAAGAATGTTGGTAGGTTATGATGACTGTACATGATGACTATGAGATGCAATGAATAATGGTATGCTTTTTATGTTATGTCTATGCGATGGATGTATGCATTTCCTATATGATGTGATGCTATGACGATGTTTTTGCACTTAAAGTTTTTGTTTTTAATATGTACTTTATATGATGTGACTAGATGTGATGCAAATTAGATGATAGACTATGCCAAATGAGTTAAATGTTTTATATGATGGATGGATGCATGAGTATATGTACTATATGTATGATGTATGCAAACGAACATGCTTATGGATGCAAGATGTTGTATTTTTTTATTTTTATTTTGTATCATGATACTCTATCAGAGGGAATTGTTAGGACTAATAGAGAATTGTTAGTAGCGATAGATAGGAGATTGAGAGATAATGAGAATGAATTTTGATTGAAACCTGAAATTCTTTTTAACCAGCTTTGAACTCCAACTTATTTGAGCAATTTCTTTCATCGTTGAGCCACTTTTATTATAGAAAAGTTGAATATCATCATACCCAGATATTAATGATCTAGGCACGACTATCCTTTTGCATTCTAACATGTGCTTTGAACAGACAAAGAATGTGGGTCGATCCATCTAGGTCAGGCATTAAGAGTCGAAGTATGTGCGACATATCACAACCAAATTATCTATTGCAATATGCTTTGCAATTAGATATCACATGTGGATGTGAAGGCTCTTACCACATGCACCCAAAACACTCTTTTAAGATTTCACGGCCAACATTCCATAGACGATAGATAAAATGATAAGTCGTGAACCATCCTAGCATATCTAATCGCTTAATGGTTTCATGGAGATGCATAAGAACATGACTTGTGAAAATCAAGACATAATAACACCAACTTGACTCAACAAGTAAGCAACCATACTGATTATGTGTATGTGTTTTTGTAATAGTTTGGACTTTGATTTTTGGCGTTTTGTTGATGTTGTCAGATGAGGTATAAGGTACCCTGTGTAAGACTGCTTTGTCTAGGTTTGAGTGTTCCTTTCCTTGTCTAAAACAACATGACTCTTTTCACAAAAGACTGTGCTATGGGGCTCCGTTGATAGATGAGACTGTGTGATCAATCTGACTGAGGACTTGCTAATAAGTTTGACTATTTTGACTTGGTTTTGCTAAAGCTCATACTTGTTGTATGACGTCGTTCAATGTCTGTTTTGAAATGCAAAAGAATTGAATTGATATCCAGAGGAGATTTATTGTAGAATTTTCTTTGTTTTACGATTTTTTTGTCTGTCTGATGGCAATTTTTTCAAAAAATTTTGCAAATGTTTTCTTAGGACGGTTTTCAATGTTTTTGAAATTTTTTGAAGATCTTTTCTGTTTTTTTTTTTTCAGGACATTTTTCAAATTTTAGGGATTTTTAAGAATTTTTTGTTGTTTTTTTGGTATTTTTTCAATGCTTGATGGATCATGACATTGGGATGCCCCCAGTTAGAACAAAACAGGAAATTCATTACATAATGGCCATGGTGGATTGGCTTTGTGCTGAAATATGAGACAATGGGACACAAATAATTGACAAACTTCAAGCCATGACAGATTTTATTGCGGAATATGGGATGAAATGACGAGTGAAATTAGATTGGAATGATGATAGATGGTAGAGCAACGATCTCTACACATGACCTAAGATTGCCCGATTTTCACCATGGTACTTGCCCAAAGCGCCACCAAAGTGATTTTCACCATAATAATCAAATAATAATGAAATCAATCAAAAACATATGAACATTATCATCAAATCATAACGAAATCAATGTGAATTACCATTATATGCACCAATCTACAAGTTGATGAGATGAGTCGAGTGGTCCTAGTTGGAGATGGGTGTTTGTCTATGGATTAAACAATATTCCCATTTGGGACTTCAGAACACTGCTAGTCATTCCTAATCACGGTGGTTGGTACACAACATCCAACATCCCTCCTGACTTACTCAATCAAGGTGCATCTTTCCTCAACTTTCTCCTATATCAATAGGTGTAGCTTCATAAATTAGTTGCCCTGGACCCGGGCAAGAAAAAACTTCCCTTTTATAATCCACACAGAGTCTCCGACCATGAGGTGAAAGCATATGCTGCTATTTTTCTCAGCAAACCTAAGCATCCTACTATAGAGAAGTTTGGGACTTATGATGAAATCACTAATAAGTTAAACAAGAAGAGTGCAAATGAGAGTTTTGAAAAGAAGAAATTGTATGAGAAATGGGGTGTTCCACTAAAACCTTCATTTAGCACTCCTGCGGTAACTCAACCAACGGATCCTCAACAAGTTGCTTAGGGACCTAGAAGGACTAGTAATCCCACTTTTGTGACCACCACTACTCTACAACCCTCTAAATCTCCTTAAACACCCCCTACCAAAAGAAGAGCAACCTTTGAAGGACCAATTCAAACAAAGTCTACTAAAAAGAAATAAAAAAACCCAAACAACAAGCCAAACGAAAAAAGATGGAACTGGTGAATGTGGATGATGAAGAAGAAGAAACCTCTAAGTTGAAGAGGAAAGGAAAGAAAACAAAGAGAGCTCTTCTGGTGACACTCCCTTGTGACCCTCTTCAACTTGATGTCATTCTTAATGATATTTTACATTTTACATTGTTAAAGGAAACACCAAATCTTCATTTGGAAGCCCCTCCTACAAATAAGGCCACTATTGAAAAGGCTATAGTCATGTACATAATGAAATGCTATATGGCATTGAATACTCTTGTGAGCATGAAGGAGGAGGATGGAAACAAGAAATGAAAGGAAAGTAAGGAAAAGACAATCAAAATTTTGGAAGAAATGAAGAGGGTTGAAGTGGTGCTTGAGGAACAAACTTCCACTCCTCTGGATGTCTTTGACCTACAAGACATGCTAGATTTATTCTCACAATATGTAGATTTTTCATCTTTTGATGTTCCCATATCCAAAAATGTTGAGCAAGAAAAGGTTCAAGATGAACAAGGCAAGGAAACCACCCTTCCAAAGGACATTAGGCAACGAAAATTGGATGCACAAAATGCAAGACAACAAGGAGAGTTGAATGTTCCTCATATGGGGACCATATGACAAGCTGAAGGACAAAGTGTTCCTCCATCGGTAAACACTAAGCAAGCATACGATAACACCAAGATAGATGATAATACTAAGGATATTGTAGAGAAATCAGTTGAAGTGCATGTAGATTATATCACAAAGGGTAGTTTTGTGATAGGTTAGGGATCCTCTTCTTCCTCAATAGGCTCATTCAAAGACCTATTAGCATTGCAGATGCAATTCCAACCAGTGGTGACTTCGCAATTCCTTCAAGTATCTACACATGACGGACAAGCTGATCTGTCCAACATTTCTCCCCTCTACAAAATGCAACTTGGAGAAATTCAGCAAGGAAAGAGATTCTTCAACAAAAATTGGACAAGATAGATTTATTGGATGAAGTTGTTAAGATAATTTAGGAGAGTTTTCTAGAGGTAAAAGTTGACTCATCTCTACCTCCCGCACAACTAAGAATTCTATTGGATTCCTTCAATGTCTACTCATCCCATATATAACAAAAAAAGGCTAAACAAGATGCAATAAGGAAAATAAATGACAAGAGAATGATAGATGTTACTGATAGACATGCTAATGCACAAAGCAAATTGCAAGAGAACATGTAGCATATTAGGAAATGTTTGGAAGATGCCACCATGTTGTATTAGTTTTGTTTGAAGTGGAAAATACCAACCAAGAGCATAAAGGACCAAATTGACTCTATTGAGTCACATGTTGCTCATATGGCTAATATTTATGATCCGGTGAAGGATAAAGATGGTGCAACAAGAGCATAAATTGAAAATCTACATTCTTAGATATTGCATCAAGGCCAAAGAGAGCAAATCAAAAGGCAATTTAGTTAGCTAAGGGAAGTAGTAAACTTGAGACTTGCATCCTTTACTGGGGTCTTATTTGATATAGAAACGATTGATGAAAAAATGAAGGTGCTAAGCATTGTAGATGAGGTAAAGGGCTTGTACATTCAATTTAAATGTCAAAATCACATCCTATCTTTTTCCAAAGTACACTGAGATACACCTCTTTCCTAGCTTAAGTTAATCTACAAGAATAGTTTACCCTCCAAGTGAGTTATAGATATTGGCAGATATGATAATGTTGTGATCATGTATATATGTGGAAGAAGAGAATGGAGTTAGCAACATATTTTAATGTTTTTGGTCAAAACACTATGTACATATATCTATGAATGAGACTAATGCTACATCTTAGGGGGATTTTGTATTGAGTTAATATAGTTAGGGGAGTCTATTTTTGTAGCAAAGTTAAATGATGACTCCTTACTCTGTCTTTGATGTGAAAGGAGGAGAGAAGATACCTTGTAATTAAGTGTTGTCATTAATGAAAAAGGGGGAGATTATTGCAATATGTTATCATTGATGTGAACTCATCGTTTAAGATGGGTTGGTACAGATGTAAACATAAAGAGATGGATTAGTGCGGGTGTAAATATAGAGAGATGGATTGGTGCAAATGGTTTGATGTATATATAGAGTCAACATGCTTGATGTTAGTGAAGCAACTCAGAAGTCTAATATAGCATGATGATGACAATAAGGAAATTCGGAAGTCCAATGCAAATGTGATCGTGACTTGAAGCAGTCTGGAAGTGTTGTAAGTATAGTTGCACCATAGCTTTTGAAGTTCATGATGAATATCCATATGATGTGCAACTGCTATATCTTATCATTGATTTGCATGCGGTCGAGTTAGTAGCACATAGTGAAAGACTTTTGTACCTTATCAATTGAAGTTCATGATGAACTTCCTCATGTTAAGAATGTCTTTAGGTGCGCAATCATATAGGTTGGTTCTTGCATGGAGTTAAGTGAATATTAGGGAAGCATTTAAGTCTCATACTTCACTTATGTAACATATGAATATCCACCATTTCCTTGTTTCATACCCCGATATATCTTTTGTTGTTGCTTTCAATCATTTGTAGAGTAGTATTTTACTCATCAACAAGCCCCTTGAACAAACAAACCATATTGATCGCTTCGTTAAACAATACAGTTGTGACCCAACTCCCAATCTATACAAATCCCAAAGTCTACTATCTTCTAAGGTCTTGAGAGTTAGATCATAGTATGTTGTTTAACAAAGTAGTCAATGTGATTTGTTTGTGAAGGGGACTTGTTCGTGAGTATCTTCCATACTAAAGTGGTTGTGTAATCAAATACTATTTCAATATAAAATTTGCATTTCAAGAAGGTTGAAGTCATATTTTCTAACAATCAAGTTAATGAATTTCAACGACACAAGATTATTTATTTATTTTAATATTAAAAAATGTTTATAGCTAGATTTAAACTCAATGGATTGTGGAAATCTGATCGATTTAATTAAAAAATGTGTTATTCATTTTCTCTTCTCTTCTCATGGTTTTTATTGGTGCAGGATGATGTTGTTGGCACCATTCCTTAATTTTCGTCCATTTCCAAGAGATCCATCAATGAAAGAACCTTGGTCATAGTGACTCTCAATGTGTATCAACCCAATTATGAATATTTTTGGGGTGTTATTTACACCAAATACTTGATATTTATTTATCATGTGCTCTTACAATAACAATATAATTAATTAGAATTCTTTCTTATAAAAGTACATTTTGTATTAAGTATAATTAGTTTGTAAAAATAATGTGGTCAGATATTTGTTTGTTCAATTTAGTATCTTTCAATGATACCACTTTAATTAGTTATATTGTAAAATATGAATAATGATCATCAATATAAATATTATGAAAATTTAAAGAAACATCAAATTTTATGGGGAAATTTATCTATGTATATTTGAGAAACGTCTATTAAACATACATATACACCACATACGTGTACATTTGTATATATATAATTATTTAATATTCATCTTAAATTTATTTCATAATTTTCCTTTCTTTTTTACATAATATAATATCTATGCAAAATGTCATTGAATTTAAACATATTTTGAACTAAAACACTAGACTACATATTTAAGATTTTTTTAAAATATATTACTTTTAAAAAAGATAGGTAAACAAAATCTAAAATTTAATTTCCAAATTTCCTAAAGATTATTCGTTATATTATTCTAATGAAATCTTAATTATTTAACCTACATAAGAATCTACAACGTAATCTTATCAAACTTTGTTAAGATAAATATAATTTCTAAATAAGTTTTCTACAATGTAATCTTATCAAACTTTGTTAAGATAAATATCATTTCTAAAATAATTTTCACAAGATGTTTTATTATATTATGAATAATTTTCATTGAAACTTTGCTTGTTATTTTGTACTTTTTCATTTTTTTTAAAAAATATATTAATTTTTTTAAAATAAAACTATTCAATATATATATATATATATATATATATATATATA
>MU225316.1:992236-1012058 GCA_018584345.1 Thuja plicata
ATATATATATATATATATATATATATATATATATATATATATATATATATATATATATATATATATGGGAGAAAATACAGTTCTTTAATTAAAATTCTATTTAGAATTATTTTATAATATTTTTTAAATCGGTGAAAATATATAATTTTATTAATATAGTTTAAAAGTTTTACATTTACAGTATATGTCAATACCATCCTCCCTACATATTATCTCTTTTGTCACCCCTATACAAGCATATACAAAATTGCCTTTCCAAGGCAAAATTTGATGCTATGCCTACCTACCCCACCCTTCGTAGACCATATCAAACTGGGTTATTAACAACACATCACAATGCATTTATAGAAATACAAAATGTCATTGTTTATGGCTATCTTTAAGCCCCTGACCATACATACAATAAACTAAAAGCAAGTTTATATTTCAGTAAAATAAACTAAAAGGAAAAGGATCTTCAACCTTGAAAGATCAGGTTCTTCCCCTTCATGTTTGTGACGCCCACCATCACCAGGTCGTTAATCCAAAAAAAAGAGGGCTCAAAGGAAGGAGCTAAAATCCATTCCCTTTTCTTCGTCCATGCTTCTATCCACGCCATGGCCTCACGCTCTAATCCATGTCGTGACCTCATGCTCCTACAAATATCCCAGCAAATATCCCACACAACCTCTGCTTCTAACTTGTGGTCCTCCCTTGAGCCTTTTGAGTTCCAGATTTGTAAAGACCGATTTTTCCAATATAAGCCACATAAGCTAAACATGCTAAAATTTCTCATATGTCGATTCCATAGTCATAGTCGGTCAATCGCTAATGACTAATCGACCAAAAAGTTTAAGTAAATCAAGTAATCATGAACACATAATTGTATTTTCCATATATTCATTTTAACATTACATAAAGATAATACAACCAAGAGTAATTGACCATACTGTCGAAACTACAATAATTCCATAAAAAAAAATTACAATGTTCAATATATCAGGATGTCGACCATCTATGTCGAGCACCTTACATCAAAGAGGAAATATAGTACAAATCATATACAAGACCATAAGGACATAACATCAATATCATGAATGTCATCAGACAACTGTCCATCTGCATGCTCCGGTCTCCTAAGCCATCAGACTCCTATCCAAATGCAAATCTCGAGACGAGAGTGTGGTTCAGGGGCTTAATCCACCCAACCACGGAGTGGTTAGCTCCCCCGGAGCTCATCTTGAAATGAAGAGCGCACTGACCTTGCCCAAGAAGTCTATCTCTTGGCACTGATGGATCATAAGGAATATGGTGTGTCTACGAGTCTAACTACTTTCCACAAGTTTCTAAATAGATTATATTCACAGATTCAAGAATTTGATACATAACCATACACATTTAAGAAAATATGTGTTACTAAGCTTTGGCCAAAGCACTTTTAAGAACAGACTTCTATTGGCAGGTAATGCAAAATAAAATTACCCTTTCTTGGGATTCCACATCCTACACCTTCCTTTACATTTCCAATATGTTCTCTAACTTAACAGTTATTCAATGCAAGAAACATTTCAGCATAGAAAATGAGATTTGATCCCAACTTCCAAACCCTATGCAACAAAAATTAAAAGTTTTTGGTCTTTATTCAATATTCAATGAAGTTGGTTTTTCTAACTGTTTCAGAATAGTTTAAAATATCTCAATAAAATTTAACAGTTTCTATACAAGAAAAATCTAAGAAAGTTTCTAGTGAGAAATCTTTAATCAAAGAAAAACCAATCTCTTAACTGTTCAATGTTTTCCAATTTGCTTGATGCTGATGTCTTTATTTTTAGAATGGTTTTTATATTTCACTGAATTGAAAGATTTACCTTTTTCTAAGTTCACAGGTTTGTTTCAACAAAAAATTTCTTTTACCTACATTCATCTAAAGCCCATCTCTTTTACTATGTTTTCTCTGAAACAATTTCCAGTTCTCATTAAAGAGAAATCGTAAGCCAAAACATGTTTCCTACATCTATGGTGTGAAAATAAGCAAGGTATTGTTCCTAGATTCTCACATTTCTTACAGAATTTACACAGACTTCAACACTTGTTTTGTCATTCTGGTAGTTTATGGTGTTCTCAACAGTAAACAACGCCAAGCAAAAATGGACATAAAGACAACATGATAATATTCATTCCTATTGATTTAATATTTCAAACACAACTCTTAATCTTTCCTATCTATTCCTGTCAGAAATTTGCTTCTAAGGAGAGATTTGTATATACACATATATAGATTATTAACAAAGTAAAATATATGTATAAAACAAAAAACTTGGAAAATGTGTGGAGCACCCAACTATGCTATGTGTTTCCCTCTGTCTCCAACGTCTCCCCTTTCTTTCCAAAAAATGTCTTCCTTATCTCTTTTTTTAACAACCCTCCTCGTTGATTTTTAACGCCTCCCTTTGGTAAAATGTGAGGCTTCTCCCTCTTTTTCCGTGTGCGTGTTGTCTTTGTCTTGATTTTTAAAACCTTTTTTTTTTTTTTTTGTGCGCTCCCCTTTCTCCCTTTCTTTTCACCAACCTTCCTCTACCTTATTTTGTGTGCTCTCCCCTTTTTAAAACTCCTTAACATAGCTGCTAATGTCTTCTCTTTTTTTTTTAGAGAATCTCCTCCTACCTATTCTTATTATCTCATGTGCACCTCCCAATCTTTCCCTTGCGCGTTGCCTTCTCCCTCATGTGTTGGTTCCTCCCAATGATCTGACTCTTTCCCTTTTCTCTCTTCTGCAACTTTTTTTTTACTTTCTTCCCTTTTTCACGTTGTGATATCCCTTCTTCTTTACTCCCCACTTCCATTTATTTACGCCCCTTTCTCCTTTCCAAAATCAAAACGTCAATTATTTAATGAATACGGTTATTTTATTCTTTGCATGAGAACACAGTCTCCTTGAAAATATCCATCCACTCTTCTCTAACTGTCGCTTCATTCAATTCAACCCCATGTTCAACTATTTTTACTTTCCCCACACCTGTGCGTTGTCTCCCATGCCACGCCAAAACACAATGATAACTCCAGTTCAGTTTAAGTTTGTTTACTTCTAATAAATCACTCTTTCTTAAAATAGAAATCGACTCAGTGTTAGAAGATAATTTAGGAGATGTAAGAAGTCTAGACTCTCTACTTAACTTAAATTACAATAACAAGATGCATAATTAAACTCAAGATAATGATTATTTAATTTTTTTTACACATTTAACGTTTTCTATTTAGGTCGATTCCTAGGAAGATGGAGCATTAAGGGAGGGTTGTGACAAGATTATGGACAATTTGAGGCTATCCTCCCTTGGCTCCACTACACACCAAAAGCCTTCATCATCCTAAATTCCCTTCCTTGGAACGACAAACTCCAACAATGTATTCAATCCTTCCATGCACTCATCTGCAATACATTCTTGAGCCACCCATTTCACCATTGCCTTGGTACCAAACTCAAAGCCCCAAGATTGAAGCATTGCAACAATATTAACATTAACTCGATATTTGTGCTCCATTTTTAGGAATTCCTCTCCCATGAAAAGATTCAAAATCTGCAAAAATAAAGGCGTGAAATTTAAAAACAATATTGTCTCTTCTCTGATATCTCCCCTATGTAAGCCAGTTGTTGCTTGGTTCTTACAACAATGAAATTTGCCTCCATGATACCCCACCTCTGTTGGTTCCCACTCTTCAATTTTTAAGAACACTTTGAAAAGAATAAGCCCATCGTCGATCCTTTAAAGGCGAGGAGCTTGGAAATACCAACTTTGAATTTAATGTCTATTGTCCCAAATGTCCCATTTTTATTGCCTTGCAAGATAATGATGAAATCCTTGCATAAATATTGTACTTTTACAAGATTTAATCCCACACTAAATCATCCAACCTCATCCAGGCGTATAAAGAATTATCATCGTTAAATGATATAGCCCATTTTGGTAGTTGCTTTGTCACCGCATTACCTGAGTTATGCAAATGGGTAATTCAAAATTATTTAAAAGTGTTTAACAATTTACAGGTGGAAAATATATATTTATAAATATTCCATGCCAATGCATTTCCCTTCTTCAAAGAATTTATAATGATGATGGAGTCACCCTCCAAATGGAGCTTATCAAATCCATATTTTTTCACCATCGATACACCCTCAAATGCTGCTTCGACTTCCACCATATTATTTGTACCATCCTATCATTATTTGGCCTGAATTGAGATTATATTACTTCTGGAATCCCTTGCCACAAAGCTTGCTCCAGAAGGGCCCAGATTCCCCTTTGAAGTGCAATCAAAATTGACTTTGATCCAACCATCCTCCAGAGGATCCCACTTCACATCCTTACTCACTAGCAAATTGGGATTAACCCCGTGAAGCCTATTAATGGGCCTGGATTATTTTATAATGTTTTTTTTAATTAATTACTTCTTTATTTTTATTTTTTAATTACTATTATACTTTTTAATTTTTCTTTGTTCTTGTAAAAAATATACATATTCAAAATCCTTTTTCTTTTATTAATTTCAAAGTCCATTGGTAGTGATCATCCATCTCCATATGCCTTTCAGTACTAGTTGTTTTACATGAACATAACATTATGCATAAGAAATGAAGGCTAATGAATATCATTGTCAAAAATGTATACTATTGCTTTTATATAGTGTTTGAATGGTTATATCACTATATTTTCTAACTTATTGCATGTTCTTCCCAGTCTAGGAAGAAGGGTGATTATGTTCTTTCTCTAGCTGCCCCTACAGGGTCAATGGTGGAAGCTGGTTTTGAAGCGCTGTCTGCTGGAGACTCCTCTTTTCTTCTCCCGTTGGATGCTAATGCTGGTCGTACTACTGGTGGGTCCGTGTCTGCTAGGGAAAAACTTGTTCATTCTCCGCTGGATGTGTTGCTGATAGGACTGGGGGTGTTGGCTCGACTGTTGCTGGAGTTTTGGCTCCTCTTAGTTTTGTTTCGGCCGCTCTTCTTACTGATAAATCTTTAGCTGGGGGTAAAGATTGCCCTGTGCTGGACATGGTTCTGATAGATCCTTCTCCTTTTCTGGATGCTGGATATTCAGCTTTGGACTCTGTTTGCTGGGAGAATAATGCTACTAGAGCTTAAGATGGTTGGGTCACTGTGAAAGGTGAAAATTTTAAGAGATCTTCTTCTTCGTTTGACATGACCCTTCGGACCCATAAGAAGGGGATGAGATGATTGGTTTCCTTCTTCTTGCTACTGCTCCCTAATGCTTCATCTTTTGTAGCTTTTTTGGAAGGTTTTCTCTATGTTCGTGGTGTGGGTGTTTATCTTAGGCTTCGGTTGATCTGTCTTGTTTTGGGACCTCTTATTGTCCTATCTTAAGTCCCTTTATGTACAGGGTTTCAGGGTCCCTTCAAAATCTTCTATTACCATTAATCAAAAACAATTCCTTAGTAAGCCAATATTTAAATAAGTTAATTTGCTAATTATCTCTAGTCTATTCCAAAAATATGATTGAGATAATATTGATTATAGATATTTAATTTTTATTACTTATATTTTTCAAATAATTTGAAAGAATTATTCAAATTTTATGTCATAAAAGAAATATTAAAAAAAGAGTTATAACCTTCAGGAAAGATAATATAAATAACTCAAGTTTATAGGGGAGATTTTATTTTTAACTTTGACAAATTTTGACATAATATATGCATACTAAATAAAAAGTAGTAAATTAGTCTTTGAAATTAGTTAAAAAATAATACACGGATTTATTCTTTATGATTGTAATGAACTTTTGGTTCAATGGTTTAAATAAACTAAAATGGATAAGAAGCTCTTGCTACATGGTGGATAGGAGTTTACAACACATATAATTGAATTTACTGCTCTTTGTGGGGTTTTAATTTACTAAATCTATAGTAAAATTAACAAAAAGGCTAAAGCCACATAATTTTCTTTATTATTAAGTAGTTGTAGTTAACAACTTTGCTTATTGTATTCATCTAGTCATCAATATCCAACAAATTTGCATGTCATCGCTGTAAGAAAAAAGTGAAAGAAGATTAAAGCTAAAACCATACTAAAAAATAAGGTATTTTTTGTAGCATGTCAAGGACTCTTTGGACGTTATTTAGAGATGTAAAATACCATAGACAAGTAAAGCTATACTGGGATGAATAAAAATATTTTATTTAACTAAAGACAACTAAACTATACTAAAAGTGTCAAAATTGACATGTTGTGATGGTTAAGTTGTTGTGTTGGTGTTCTTGTCATCAAGGTTCAAATCCCATTGGAGATTAGGTCCCCCATTTGTGTCCTCATCGGTTCATAGCTCCAAGTCAAAGCATTTACCCCTCTTTAAAAAAAACTATACTAAAAGTAATAACAATAAATTAAGGTATTTCGCACAACATGACAAGGACCTTTTGGGCACTACCCAGAGATAACTAAAATGTATATGAACTAAAAATTAAGGTACTTTTCACAGCATGGAAAGGATTCTTTGGATTGTTAATTCTAGCATCACCATGTTGATTGTGATTCTCTACTGCCTAGAAAATGTAGTGCTAATGCAAATATGAAGCACTGGATGATGGAGAAATGGAGAAAATAAAATCCATTTAGTCTCATTCATAACTAGTATAACAAATTTGAATATGATTTGACACGGTTTTTATGCATTGCATAATTCCATGTTGAATCCAACTATAGGAACAACAACCATATCACTAGTCAATAAACATTTGGGCTTGATAAGATTTTTGTATGTTCGTATTAAATATGAAAAAAAAAACAACGAAATGTCATATCCAAACTCTTAACCCATGCATCAACCAATAATTTAGGTTTTTCTTGGGGTTCACTGTAATTTTTTAAAGTCCATGTGCTTCAACTTGAATAGTCAATTAATCTCGAACAAGAGTCAACGCTTTTTATAATAGCACCAAGAAAATAACATTAGATTATTCAAATTTATAAATTTGTTTAAATAGTTTCAATTTCTAATATTTTAGTAGGCCAAGACAATGTCAACATTTTTTCCTTGTTTATTATCATTCAAAGATCACTTCTATAAGAATCACAATGCCTATCTTTTTTATATTATTAGGTTAGTATTTAGGGTTAGTATTTATATCATGGTTAGATTAGTAACATGTTGAATGGATTAATATGATTAGGTTAGTATTTAGGGTTAGGGTTACCATTAGGTTTAGGGTTTGTTTTAGGTTTATTATTATGATTATGATTAGGGTTTAGTGTTAGGCTTGGGTTTATGGTCACAATTAGTGTTAAATATCAAGGTGAGAATTATGTTAAGGGGTTACATCAAAGTTAGGGTAAGGATAAGGGTTTGAATTATAGTTATGGTTAGTATAAGGGTTAGAGAAGTATGATTATGGTAAAATAACAATTATGATAGGTTTAAGTTTAATACTAGGATTAGGTTTAGTGTGAGGGTTAGGTTTTACATAATGGTTAAGATTGCGCTTAGGATTAGGGATTAGGTTAGAAATATAGTTACGTTTAGCATCATTATTAGGTCAAGGTTAGGGGTAGATTATGGTTATGGTTAGGGTTTGGATTATAATTATACCAGGTTCAGAGTTAGGAATAGGGTATTGGTTAATGTTAATGGTAGGGTTGGGTTTATGGTTAGGGTGAGGAAATGGTTTGGGTTTGGGTTTACATCATGGTTAGGGTTGGGTTAAGGTTTAGGATTTGGAGTATGGTTAGGGTGAGCATTAGAATTACAATTAGGGTTAGGATAATAATTATGGTTAGAGTTAAGGTTTAGTGATAGGTTTGGGATTATTTTTAGGGTTAGGTTTTACATTATGGTTAGGGTTAGAATTAAGATTACAGTTTGGGGTATGGTTAGGGTGAGGGTTAAAATTATGGTTAGGCTTTGTGTTAGAATTATGATTATGGTTAGTGTTCAAGTTAGAGTTACGTTTAGGTTCATAGTAGGGTTTGGTTAGGGTTAATGTTAGTGTTAGGGTTAGGATACAATTTATAGTTAGGGTTTACATCATGGTTAGGGTAATGGTTAGGTTTTGGGTCAGTGGTATAGTTAGGTTCAGGGTCATTCTTAGGTTAGAGAAATATCTAGGGTTAGAGGTAGGTTTGTTAGTATTGAGGAACACTGAGAGGGGGGCGAATCAGTGTTTTAAAACTTTTAACCTTATTAATTTGATTGCTCAACCAAAAACAAAATGTCATGAAAAGAAAACAACTGAAACATAAAATAAACATCCACAGAATCATAACACCATGATTTTTGTGTGGAAACCCAGTTAAGGGAAAAACTACAATGGGAATGGAACCCACAAATGGTTACTCTGTGAGAGTAATAACCCTGTTAAAGGTTTGAGTACAATAAGAGTGGAATGAACATGCATTCAGACTTACATCCTAGAGTTCACTGCTCAGTTACAAAATAGGTGTACAACCCTTAGAAAAGAACACTGATTTACAATATATATATATTGGACTATAATCTGAAATAGTGAATTGGAAGTTATCATCACATATGTTTATACAATTCCATGTAAGCGCAACCAAATTCTTGTTAATATGCAATCTGGCCTCTTGTCATATCAAATTTGCATGTAAAACATCCAACCATAACATCTCTAACCATCTCCATCCTAAATCATCACAAAAACTTGATCATATATACCCATTTGCAAAAAAATTTATCTCAACCGGTTGGCCTCAAGAACATAAAATGTAGTGTGTGAAGTGTTGGCCAAATCCATCAACAAATATTCATGCTAATCTCGACTGATGCTATAAATATATTATACCATGTCGTCTCAATCAAAACAAACTGATAAACTGACCAATTAACCGATCTGATAGGACCTCTTAATGATCCACTGCCCGGCTGTGACTGTTCTTCACTAAATAGTATTTTTGCCACTCAGAACTCCATAACTCGATCATATGACATCATCAACTGGTGCGATCATGGAATAAGGTAGAGAATATACCTTGTAGAATCTTATCCTAGTTGTGCACCTCAAAATTCAAAGTCAATTGTTTGTACTGATCCTTATACTATAGCTTGTACAATGTCCATGTTCTCCCATACTTAGCCAATTTAGCAATTAGACCTTCGGTAAGTATACAATAAGATAAGTGACCATAAGAATCATGTATGGTTTCCATCAATGACAACATACAATCTTGATATGAGTGTCTCTTTCCAAGAGGGTTTAGGGCCATCCTTACGTTAGACAAATAGTTAGGGTTAGAGCTATGTATAGGGTAAGGGTTTAGGCTATGTCTAGGGTTAGAGTTATAATTATGGTTAGAATTAGGGTCTAGGGTTATGGTTAGAAGTATGGTTAGTTTTAGGGATTACATAATGTTTAGGGCTATGATTAGGGTTTATATTAGGGTTATGGTTAGGGTTATGGTTAGGGTTAGGGTTAGGGTTAGGGTTAGGGTTAGGGTAATAGTTACAGTTAGGATTATGGTTAGGATTTAGGATAAGGGTTAGTGTAATGTCCCCTTTCTGGCTATGAGATAATTACTTCAATATCTTCTTCTTACTATGTCAACTAAATATAAATTAAGCAAGTAATGGAAGATAAATTAATAATAAATACGATCTCTAATATATTCAATAGAAATATATGCAATGATGACAATTATATGGCAGTTGTAATATCTGATATGCAATTGGATATATACAATGTGAAAGATTAATTCTATCACTTGCAGTGATATATCAACTATACAATCTCTGATTTACAATTGAAGTATGCAATCAATATTTATTGCTTGTACAAACGATGTGGTAACTAATCTATCTATATTGCATAAAAATGTCACTAAAGAAATAATCCATAAACTAAACCTATTAAAACATGATCATGCAAACCTCAAAAATGATATATTAATATGTATGCAAATGTGATGAAAGAGAATAAGTAACAAACTTAAACTACTAAATAAGAACATGCAAACGTTAAAGTTTTGACAATGTTGTTGATTGAGAAATGTGATTTCTCATTAGTATAGAAACATAACAATATCATTTGAAGATGTGATAAGGAATGAAAGAAAAGGCCTTAATTTATTGAGTATTCATGAGAGAAATCAAGGTTCAAGATTTAATAATGAATGGATAGTGAGGAATTATTCAAGGAGAAGGAATAGATTGAAGGCTTCTCCTTGTGACATGTGTAAGGGCTAAATGTGCTCACATATGTGTGAATAAACTTTGGGAGGAGCATGAAAATAGCAAGTGGGGGAAAAAGGTGTAAGAAATAAGGTAGTTATTTATTGAAGATATAAGAGGTGGGTTAATTTGAAATTTGAAAATGTGCTCACATGTGAGCCAAATTTTAAATTGGAGAAAATGGATAATGTAGTTAGTAATCAAGAAATTAGAATAATTAATCAAGGATTAATTAGTGTAGTGGGTTGGATTTAGGGAAAGGTGTGGGCATTTAGGCTATAGGTTAGTTTAATTAATTAGGATTAATGAAACTTTAGAGAAATAGGCTGGGATATGTTCAATTAATTTGAATTAATTGATCATTGGATAAAAGGTAAAACAATACAATTAATTATATTATTAGGATAGGAATAATTAATTAAATTATTTTCAGTCAATTTCAAAACTTAGGTTTATATGAATTAATAAATTCACAAAGGGACAATTTTAGGCATCTACGTTTTGCCCCTCTTCGATGTAGCATCATAAAGTGATGTTATATCAAAGAAGAATAAATCATAGTGGATGAAAAGGGATAAGACTAGTAGCATGATGCCCCAATCATTGGTAAGATGAGGAAGGATGGTGATGCGGTAGTGTTATGCCTCCTCAAGAGGACATGTGGGTTGCAAGAACATGGATGTGATCTTGCAATTGATAGGAGTGTAAAATACAAGATGAAAGGGAAACCTATATGTATGATTAATGAAGAATAGAGGAAAGTCATGTTGCAGTGGTATGAGAAATCTAGATTTGATATTGTACTTAATGTTATATACAAAGGTATGAGGAACCAACATGACAATTTGCCAAGTACGTCATCAAAAAGGTCAAATACAACAATATGCCTTATGACACCATGATGTCTTTGAGGCAATATGATGCAAATACCATTATAAATTAAAAAAAATGATAACACATACAAGCAACAAGAAATCATGCACAAAAAACCAAAAGTAAACAAAAATGTTTCCCCTAGTCAAGCTGAAAATCAATTAATGGATGGATTGGTTGATTGATGACTAATTTACGAGGATGAAAAATTAACAATAAGAACAATGCATATCAAAGGATTGGGAAGGATACATCCCGTGATGATGATTTGGTTAAAATTCTATTAATATATTATCAACTAATTTGGATCAAGATGATGGATTGAGTAAGGATTATGTTCTAGATTGCAATATTAAATTGCATAAAGATGTATTATATGAACATATGGTGTGTAAGGGATCTGAGTGGAGGAGATTTATATTATATGTAGGACTAAAGGATGGGGAATGGGTGGATGAGGATCCAAGGACTATGATGCAAAGTAGTTGAATTCCCCCCACACTAAAGGTGCGAGAATGAAGGATGGAAAGATGGTGGATAAATGATGTATGATATGGATGGATAGTGTATAATATATATGCATGGAGGGAATGAACTGATGACATGTAACTGATTGAATGTTTGATAATGCTAAGTTGAAGATGATGCAAGACATTAAATCAGTTAATGGTTTGTCTTGTCATTGATGTCAACTTGATATCATTTGTATGGTCATACACATAATGCCAAATACTTCAAAGAATCAATGGAACAATGATTATGCTTTCAACAATTCATAAAATTCAAGTATTCACTAAGTGACAGACAACACCGACGGAGTGCACACCACCGGTAAAGACAAAGATAAAGTCATAGTGATGCCCGACGAGCAGAAGACAGTGTTGCCCGACGAAGCAAAATCAAAGTCCATGCCCAACGAGAAAGATCCAATGATGCCCGAAGGACGGAGATCCCGAAGCCAACTGAAGTTGCACCGACGAAACTGGCAGTTGTCACCCGCGACAGACTGCAAAATTGACCGACAGAACAGAGAGATCAAAAAATGACAAAATATCTAGCTGACAGAGCTTAAAGATAGACTTAACTGGTTGTTTTATTTATTTTATTCGACCACAGTTAAGTAAGTGATTTAATGATGATTTATATAGCTGGCAAGAAGATAACTACGAGATAAATCAGGAGTTAAAGCCGTAAATCAAATTGGTTGGATTATTTTTCACGCCAAGAATCAAGAATCAAGGAAAATCATGTCTGTATAAGAGACAATCATAATTCATTTCCACAAGCACTCAGATACGGGGGAGTGAATTGAGAGAAGATGCTGAAGAGAAACTGATGAAGGATAAACTTCATGCAGTCCTGATCAATCAAGCTAAGGGAGAGCTAAAGAATTCTGCAGACACTGACAAACAGTGAAGCACAACATCACAGAGCAGAAAGAGAGAAGTACAAAGGAATTAAATTGATACATTGATCAAAGAGGTAATGTACGTAAATAGATCTAAATATCTGCAATTCAAAGTTGCATTAGAAATAGGTCATTGTGTTTCAGTTTAACCATTGAAACATTAAGTCTCTTAACAGAGCATGACTTAACCATCTTCTATAATTGAGGCATATCCTAATAGATTACCAAAAAGGTTGATTCATGACAGTAGCAACCGTCTTACCTAAATCCTATTGACAGTCTAAGAAGGAGGCTAATTCAAGGATGGTAGTAAGATTAGCATAAAGCCTATTGAAATTCTAAAGACTGATTCAAGGATGGTAGCGTAGATGCCAGATACTGAGTGACAACCTATGTATAAAAATCCTCTAACAAGGTCGCACTTAACAATGTGTTTGTAACCTTTAACAAGGTTGGCTCCTAATAGGGCTCACTTCAGAAGAGTGAAAATTTGGGTTACCGGTCCCAGTGGTTTTTCCCTTAACAGGGTTTCCACGTTAAAATCCTTGTGTTATGTGTGTATGGTTTATTACTTTATTATTTTACATTTCACATATGCATTTATGGATTGATTGGTATACTCTGAATATTTATTGAGCATCGGTAAATAAGTTTTATTGCCTATCGGTAATCAAGGAGAATAAGGACATACAAGGTAAACTGACAGACAGTCATTTGTTTCAAGTATTTCAAAGGCATACATCTTGTAGGGACTTAATAATCTAAGGTATAATAATTGGTGGATTAAAGTTTAAAGGATAAATTTTTGAGGCCACTGATTCACCCCCCCTCTCAGTTATTACTAACATGAACGATGTATTTTCCAAAGCATGCATGAAGATTTTGGTGCCTCTAGTTTTTATAAAAATCAAAATGGGAAATTTGGATGGATTTGGATAGGATGAGGGCTATGAGATGGAAGATATGGATATGATAGGGAATATGATATGGGGGATACAAATAGGATGTCAAGATCAAATATGGACAAATTGGACGAATTTATATAAGATATGGATAGTGTATGGAGGAAATGAATAAGATAATCAATATCAAAGACATGGGAAAGGAGAATAAACTTCCAAGGATCATGGATAGTGGATGGAGGAAATGAAAAGGATAAGGACTATGTGATGGATGATAATGATATGATGTCAAGATAAAATGTGGAAAAAGTGGATGAACTTAGATAGGATAATGAATAGGATAATCAAGATCAAAGATTGGAAAGGAGAATGGACTTGGATAGGGTGATGGATAGGGAACACAGGATATGAAATATATGTGTGGTAGGATAGTAGGGATGGGTCTTTCCCCCAAGTGTAGATGGAAAGGGATGAGGATAAGTGAATGCATATATAAGTGTATTTGGAAGAAAATGGATAGGGGATGGAGGGAGGAATCATGCATCTAATTCTATGGATTGTATCCCTTGAAGATGTGCTATTATGGACCAAAGAATTTTGGATGTATGCTCATAGAAGTTGGTAGAATGGTGGGAAGGGAGATGAAATGCATTGGGGGATGGGGGAGAAGGATTTATGAAAATAATGGATTAAGGGGTGGAAGGGTGGGGGATGAATGTTGGTTGATGGATGGTAAGTGAGAATACTTGTGGATAAACAGGTGGGGGTGTTGGTAAAATCAACACTGGCACACACCTTGAAAGGTGGTGGACTTGTGGAGGGGAGGATGGAGTATCAAATGGGGATTTTTGGATATAAGGACCCAAAATAGATGGAGGGGATGATAGAAATAAGAAATTGTATTTTGGTAAATAAGGGGCCAAAATAGATTTGCAAGATGGAGGATTTTTTGATGGCATATTGGAGGACTTATGAATGGATGAATCTTTTGGATTACCAAGTTTGGATGCCAAGTTGGGTTTTTATTTGAGATGTATTTCTTTGATGGTAGCTTGGGAATCTACATGGTTTTTGAATTTTTCTTTTTGGGCCTTTGTGGCCTTTTGGATTTTTCCTTCTTTTGGATCATATATTTCTTTTCTTTAGCATGTATTTTTTATGGGACATGTTCATCTTTGGATTTTTGTGAATTTGTGACTTTATGAATTTTACATTTGGCATCCAAATTGCTTCCAGTAGAGAAATGGTATGAGTGCATGAAGATGGATGGTTTGGAGATTTTATGGACACAATAATGGAGGGTGAATGGTGATAGGAATTCAAAGATGTGTTCCTTTTTTATCTTTATTGTGGATTTGAGGTGATGGAGTAGTAGATTTTGAGATAAAGTTAATGGATATGGTTGATGGAGGTATCTAAGGACCCAAAATGGATGACGTATTTGGTTTTAGTATATAAGTGAAATCATGGTAATAGGTATCTGTAGAAGCCTACAATATCATCAAAATCTCAACAACAAAGAGATATGTTAGGAAGTTAGTATTCAAAACATCGAAAGAGGAAGAAAATAAACAGCATGCATAATCATCAAATCATAATAAAATCAATCAAAAATACATGAACATGCAAACCAAAAGTCCTCCTTCATTGTTCTCCTTCTCTATTCAATGTGGGCTCTCAAAAAATGAGTGATCTATGTGCCAACATGAGAATTCAAAGTGATTGTGGTTAAATAATTAAGAGGATTATCTCTCTATTTATAAGATTTTTAGGGTTGCAATCAAGATTCCATGATTGGTGGGACTCATTGCATGTGATTGAAGATTTGAACTCAGAGTGAGTGGGAGTTGAACTCAATTGATTGCCTATTGATAGAATGCATGGATTTGTTAAGAGGATAAATTGAAGAGTTGACTGATTTGATTGAAGCCTTTAATTTATGAGGTGGAATAGAAGACTAGATAGATTAAATAGATATCTGATTTGATTGATCAGTCAAGAGAGAGAATTGCAGAGTTAACTGAAACTCATAATTGGTAGGATAAATATGATTAAATAAATTTAAAAAAATTATTTGCGCAAGTGAGGAATATAAATAAATAATTAAAATTTATTTATTTAGGAGAGGAAAAATTAATTTAATTAAATAAATATAATTTATTTAATTATGAGAGAGAAATTGATTTAGCTATTACATAAATATAATACTAATAACAAATAAGGAATATTATTTAAATAATTTGATTATTTAATTAATTTTAATAAGATAGGAAAAAATTAAATAATGATTAATTATTTAATTGCTTTATAGGTAAATAATTGATGAAATAATTAGTTAATTAATTAAAATCACTTAATTATGAAATTATAGAGAAATGATGGTTTTGAATTTAAGAGTATAGTGGAAAGACAATGACTAATTAAATAACAAAGGTTATTTAAAAATCTCATAAGAATGTTAGCAAAGTCATTGCGTGAGAGCAATTGCCTATTTTTAAGTGTCTACATTTTCCCCCTCTTTGATATAATGTGTTTTCAAGTATTATTTTAAAGAATAATTGATAAAAATTATGCCCCAATATGCCCCAACAGGAATAAAGTGACAACGAGGTAAATGATGCCCCCCTTGAGAGATTTTTTATGCAAAAAAGGTATGAATGGTCTCTTGAAAGAAGATTTAGATTAAAAGATGTAAGAAAAGAATAATTAGTAAGAAGTGAAGAATGTTGGTAGTTTATGATGACTATGTGATGGCTATGAGATGCAATAAATCATGATATGCTTTTTATGTTATGTCTATGCGATGGATGTATGCATTTCGTATATGATGTGATGCTATGACGGTGTGTTTTGCACTTAATTTTATTGTATTTTTATATGTACTTTGTATGATGTGACTAGGTGATGTAAATTAGATGATAGAC
Source organism: Thuja plicata (assembly GCA_018584345.1). Taxonomy (NCBI): domain Eukaryota; kingdom Viridiplantae; phylum Streptophyta; class Pinopsida; order Cupressales; family Cupressaceae; genus Thuja; species Thuja plicata. The sequence goes on from MU225316.1 coordinate 1,008,510, forward strand.
TATGCTAAATGAGTTAAATATTTTATATGCATTTATATGATGGATGGATGCATTAGTATATGTACTATATGTATGATGTATGCAGACTAACATGCTTATGGATGTAGGATGTTTTTTTGTTGTATCATGATACTCTATTACAAGGAATTGTTAGGATTGATAGAGGATTATTAGTAGTGATAGATAGGAGATGAGAGATAATGAGAATGAATCTTAATTCAAACTTGAATCTATTTTTGACCAGCTTTGAACTCCAACTTATTTGAGCAATTTATTTCATCATTGAGCCACTTTTATTATAGAAAAATTGAATATCATCATACATAGATATTAATGATCTAGGCACGACTATCCTTTTGCATTCTAACATGCATTTTGAATAGACAAGGAATGTGGGTCGATCCATCTAGGCCAAGAATTAAGATTCAAGGTATGTGCAGCGTATCACAACCAAATTATCTATTTCAATATGCTTTGAAGTTAGATATCGCATGTGGATGTGAAGGATCTTACCATAGGCACCAGAAACACTCTTTTAAGATTTCACAACCAACATCCCATAGACAACATATACAAAGATAATTAGTGAACTATCCTGACATTTCTAATCGCTTAATGAATTCATGGAGATGCATAAGAAAATGACTTGTAAAAATAAAGACATAAAAAGACCAAGTCAACTCAAAAAGTAAGCACCCATACTGATTATGTGTCTCTATTTTTTTAATAGTTTGGACATTGATTTTTGGCATTTTGTTGGTGTTGTCAGATGAAGTATAAGTTACCCTGTGTAAGACTGCTCAGTCTGGTTTTGAGTGTTCCTTTCCTTGTCTAAGACAACATGAATGTTTTCACAAAAGATTGTGCTATGGAACTCCATAGATAGATGAGACTATGTGATCAATCTGACTGAGGACCTGTTGATAAGTGTGACCATTTTGACTTGGTTTTTCTGAAGCTCATACTTGTTGTATGACATCGTTCATTGTCTATTTTGAAATACAAAAGAATTGAATTGATAGCCAATGGAGATTTATTGCAAAATTTTATTGGTTTTACAATTTTTTAAATCTTTTTTATGACAAATTTTCAGGACTTTTTTCAAATGTTTTTTGTATGTTTTCTTAGGACGGGTTTCGATGTTTTTGAAATTTTTTGAAGATCTTTTCTTATTTTTTATTTTTTCAGGACATTTATCAATTTTTAGGGATTTTCAAAAATTTTGTTGTGTTTTGGTATTTTTTTTAGTTCTTGATGGATCATGACATTGGGATGCCCCCAGTCAGAACAAAATGGGAAATTTATTGTAGAATGGCCATGCTGGATTGGCTTTGTGCTGAAATATGAGACAATGGGACACAAGAAATTGACAAACTTCAAGCCATGACAAATTTTAGTACACAATATGGGGTGAAATGATGAGTGAAATTAGATTGGAATGATGATACATGGTAGAGGAATGATCTCTATACATGGTGTTAAATTGCCCGATTTTCACCATGGTACTTGCCCAAATCGCCACCGAAGTGGTTTTCACCATAATCATCAAATAATAATGAAATCAATAAAAAACACATGAACATAATCATAAAATCATAATGAAATCAATCAAAAGCACATGAACATGCAAACCAAAAGTCCTCCTTTGTTGTTCTCCTTCTCTATGCAATTTGGGCTCTTAGAAAATGAGTGCTCTATGTGCCAACATGAGAATTCAAAGTAATTGTGGTTAAAAAATTAAGATAATTAGGTCTCTATTTATAAGATTTTCAGGGTTCCAATCAAGATTTCATGATTAGTCTGACTGATTGCATGTGAATTAAGAGTTGAACTTAGAGTGAGTGGGAATTTAACTTAATTGATTGCATGTTGATAGAATAGATGTATATGTTAAGATGATAGATTGAAGATTTGACTAATTCGATTGAAGACTTTAAATAATGAGGTGGAATAAATGACTAGATAGATTAAATAGATAACTGATTTGATTGATCAATCAAGAGAGAGTTATGGAGTTATTTGAATCTCACAATTGGGAGGAGAAATATAATTAAATAAGTAAAATAATTTATTTATTTGCACATGTGGGGAATATAAATAAATAATTAAACTTTATTTATTTATGAGAGGAACAATTAGTTTAATTAAAAAAAGATAATTTATTTAATTGTGAGAGGAAAATTGATTTAATTATTACATAAATGTAATAATAATAAGAAATAAAGAATATTAATTAAATAATATGATTATTTAATTAATTTTAATAAGATAGGGAATAATTAAAAAATGATTAATTATTTAATTACTTTATAGGTGAATAATTGATGATATAATTAGGTAATTAATTATAATCACTTAATTATGAAATTATATAGAAATGATGATTTTGAATTTAAGAATATAGTGGAAAGACGCAGATTAATTAAATAACAAAGGTTATTTAACAATCTCACAAGAATGTTAGCAAAGTCGTTGTGAGAGAAATTGACCATTTTTAAGTGTCTACATTTTTTCCTCTTTGATATAATGTGTTTTCAAGTATTGTTTCAAAGAATAGTTGATAAATATTATTCCCCAATATGCCCAGATAGGAATAAGGAGACAACGAGGTAAATGATGCCCTCCTCAAGAGATTTTTTTATGCAAGAAAGACATGAATGATCTCTTGAAATAAGATTTAGATTAAATGATGTAAGAAAAGAATAATTACTATGAAGTGAAGAATGTTGATAGGTTATGATGACTGTGTGATGGATATGAGATGCAATTAATCATGATATGCTTTTTATAATATATCTATGTGATGGATGTAAGCATTTTTTATATGATGTGATGTTTTTGATTAAGGTAAAAACAGGTTTTGAAGGGACCCCGAAACCCTGTACAATAAGGTCATTAAAGATTTTCAATTAAGCTCTCTAAAATGAAACGATGCAAGACCACCACAAGGGTTTTAAAACAGGCTCGCTCAACCTGGAAACGAAAGGTAAAACTATACCCCAACAATAGAGATCGCTGCATGAAGAATAGTACAATTAAGACCAGCAGCCCAACATCTTCCAGCTAGCAGCAGAACATCTACCAGCAAAGAAAAACACATACAAATTATTTCTTCCCCTTCTGGGAACGAAGGGACATATCAAATGAGGGCGGAATTTTTGGTTTTTTCTTTCCTTTCACAGAAGTCCACCCATCATCCTCTATCTTATCCATCTCCTGCAAGGAAAGACCCAAGCTCGGGCCAGGAGAGACCAAGGAGACATCTTCAAAAGAAGACACAGAAGCAGCCATTTCGGAGGAAACCAGCGATGCTTTACCAGTAATAGGCTCACTACCAGCAAAGATACGAGCAGAAGGTTCAGTACAAGGAGGGGGATTAGTTCCCTGAGTAGAGCCAGCAGCAGGCCCAAGAGGCTCTTTGACTTTAGCATTCTCCTGGGAAGAAGAAACAACCTGAGAGAAACTTCTGAAAGAAGAATCCTTCGCAACAGTATAATGTTGGGAGGAGGCCCCCTTCCACCAAGAAGCAGGTTTTTTAACCTTATCCAA
>MU225316.1:1012351-1022974 GCA_018584345.1 Thuja plicata
GGTTGTTCCAGCTAAAAAAGTGATCGCAAAAAATCACATTCCTATCTGCAGCCTTTTCAAACTTTGCAATGAAGAAACCCCTAGCCATAGGGAAAATGTGCACAGTTTCGGATATGATTGGTTCCCAGTGACAAGATACCCACGCATGGAGGTCTGGGAGACTCGGCCAGAGACCCTTAAACCTGCAAATGAGACCATGCTCCTCAAAAACTGAGGACGCATTCTCTATGTCTTCTTCAACCTCTGCATCCAATGTGAGGATTAGAGGAATGGAAACACCGAAAGGGGCAGCTCCCCTAACGCCAGAGGTAGAAGATTTCCGCTTGGAGGAACCCCCCGACGCAGGAGCTTCCACAGAGATCACAGGAGAAGCAGGACGAGGGCCAGCGTTCCCATCCTTCTCCACGGGAACCGAAACCCTGACCTTTCCCAGATGAGGGTGGGGCGGGACAGCAAGATCACCTGCTGCGGCAAGATCAGCCTTAGCAGCACAGACAACACCTTCAGCCGCCTTCGCAAAGATTCCAGCAGCAGCACCTGACAAGACCCTCACTCCTGCAGCACCAACAGCCGCGGCAGGAAGAGAACCCTGCGAGCCATTAAGGGTAGAAACCCTAAACGCCATTATTTTTCCAGCAGCAGCACCTGACGCCATTATATGATGTGATGTTATGACGATGTGTTTTGCACTTAATTTTTTTGTATTTTTATATGCACTTTATATGATGTGACTAGATGTGATGCAGATTAGGTGAAAGACTATGCTAAATGAGTTAAATGTTTTATATGCTTTTATATGATGGATAGATTTATTATGATATGTACTATATGTATGATGTATGCAGACTAACATGTTTATGGATGTAGGATTTTGTATTTTTTGTTGTATCATGATACTCTATCACAAGGAATTGTTAGGACTGACAGAGAGAATTGTTAGTAGTGATAGATAGGAGATGAGAAATAATGAGAATGAATCTTGATTGAAACTTGAAATTATTTTTCACCATCTTTGAACTCCAAATTATTTGAGAAATTTATTTCATCATTGAGCCACTTTTATTATAGAAAATTAAATATCATCATACCCAGATATTAATGATCTAGGTACGACTATCCTTTTGCATTCTAATAGGCACTTTGAACAGACAAGGAATGTTGTTTGATCCATCTAGGTCATGCATTAAGAGTCGAGGTATGTGTTCATATCACAACCAAATTATCTATTGCAATATTATTTGCAATTAGATATCACATGTGGATGTGAAGGCTCTTACCACAGACACCCAAAGCACTCTTTTAAGATTTCATGACCAACATCCCATAGACAATAGACAAAATGATAACTCATGAACCATCCTAGCATCTCTAATCGCTTAATGGAATCATGGAGATGCATAAGAACACGACTTGCAAAAATCAAGACATAATAAGACCAACTCGACTCAACTAGTAAGCAACCATATTGATTGCGTGTATGTGTTTTTGTAATAGTTTGGACATTGATTTGTGACATTTTTTTAATCTTGTCAGATGAAGTATAAGGTACCTCATTTATGACTGCTCTGTTTGGTTTTGAATGTTCCTTTCCTTGTCTAAGACAACATGACAATTTTTACAAAACGCGGTTCTATGAGACTCTGTTGATAGATGAGACAGTGTGATCAATTTGACTGAGGACTTTTTGATAAGTTTGACTATTTTGACTTGGTTTTACTGAAGCTCAAACTTATTGTATGACATCATTCAATTCCTTTTTTGAAATGCAAAATAATTGAATTGATATCCAAAGGAGATTTATTGCAGAATTTTCTAGGTTTAATGATGTTTTTGTCTATTTGGTGATAATTTTTTCTAGAATTTTTAGAAATGCCTTTGTATATTTTCTTAGGATGGTTTATCTTTTTGAAGATCTTTTCTGATTTTTTAATTTTTTCAAGACATTTTTCAAAATTTAGGGATTTTTTTCAAAGAAAATTACTGTGAAATTTGGTATTTTTTCAGTGCTTAATAGATCATAACATTGCGGTGCCCCCAATGAGAACAAAATAGGAAATGTATTGCGGAATTCCCATGGTGGATTGACTTTATGCTGAAATATGAGGCGACGCAACACTGACAATTGACAAACTTCAAGCCATGACAAATTTTATTGCAGAATATGGGGTGAAATGACAAGTGAAATCAGATTGGAAAAATGATAGATGGTAGAGAAACGATCTCTACACATGGTGTCAGATTTCCTGATTTTCACCATGGTACTTGCCCAAAGCACCACCGAAGTGGTTTTCACCATAATCATCAAATCATAATAAATTCAATCAAAAACACATGAACATAATAAGCATGAAATTGGTTGTTTTGTGTCCCTTAGTTCTGTGATAGTCTTAATAAGAGGTTTCGTTCCACCATGTTGGTTTTCTGGTACCTTCATAATGTATGATTTTACGTAGAGTGACCAAAGGAGATTGTAGTAATTTCTCAAGAACTTTCTAAAGAGGTTCTTCAAGAGGTAAAGTCTCAAGCTGGAGTGATGTTCCTTCTTGTATTACTTTGTTGGTATGTCATATTAAATACCTATTTTTTCATGTATGAATTGTTGAATCTTTAGATAGTGTGTGGTGATTGAGTTTGTTGAGAAGGTGTTTGTGGTGCTTCTACGTGCATGAATAGTTGGGATACTTTAGTATCAACAATGCCATCATTCATCACATTCTTTTTTTTGAGCCAATATTTGGAGCTGTCATAAGGTTTTGGATTAATGGTCTCTTTCTTGATGAATCCCTTTAGGGTGAGGTTTCTTTCTTCCTTTAGCCCTTTCTCATCTAGCTCTTCAAAGGTCTCAATTTTCTAGGAGTTTAATTCACACATCATGTCTAGTTGATAGATTTTGATGAACATGTGGATCTTCTCTTTCATGGGTACATGGAAAGATGCCTTGGAGAAAAAATTTCTCCAACGTTGTATGAATGAGGAAAAATTCTCACCGTTCTTCTTGGTAGTGTAGAGATACATTAATGTTATTTTCATGATAATGTTGTGTGAATAGTGTGATATGAAAATTTCAACTAGTTCATTCCAGGATCATATAGAAGAAGGAAGTCTGGAAAACCACTCCATGGATGACCCACCAAGATTGTGTGGAAAACATCTCATTGGGTAGGTGTTATCGTATGAAAATTCTATGCAAGCCATAAAATATTCTTGTATATGGTCTCGAGAGTCCCCCTTTTCCTTCTATTTGTCAAATTTAGGTGTCTCAGAATTGCTTGGAAAAGGTGGCATGTGCAATGTCCTATCGAATAGGTAAGGAATAAGGTTAGTTGTAGTGTAAGACCTCTTTGGAGTGCACGTTTGAAATTTAATAACTTGTTGCTGGAGGTTTTAGAGCCATTGAGTGGTGCAGGAGCACCTTAAGGCATAGTAGAGATATTTAATACATTTTGGCTTTTAGGTAGTTTTGGCCAACCACCAAAGTTAATAAGGACTATAAATGAAGTCCCAAGTGTGTTTTTGGTGTGTCTAGAGGTAGGAGTGATTAGGGTTTAGTGTTTGATATGATCAAATAGGATCTAGGGGTCTTAGTCCTAGAAAGTCAACCAAAAGGTCAAAGGTTGACCAAAACTCCAAAATAGAGTGTCAATAGTGATTATGATGTTTTTGGATGTTTTTCAGGTCATATTGAGCAGTGTAGGATCGAGTTGGGTCATTGAAAGTCAAAGTTTACCATTTGTGCAAAAGATGTAAAAGTTGCTCATGACAACGTTGCAACTTTGCAAAGTTGTCATGCCAACATTTCCTAAAAACTAGGAAATGGATTTAATGGTGCCAAAATACCAACATGAGGATCCAAACATGTGGGAATATGATATATAAGGTGGAGTAAATCCTAATCTAACAGTTAGTGATCATTGTGTACAGACGGTGTGTTGAGCAGGAGTAATTTTGACTATATTTTGTAAACAGAGCCATCATCCAGTACTTTAATGGATTGAATGGAGTGAATTAATGCATTAAGATTGTGTTTTGTGTTATGTAGTTGATATCTGTGGAATTGGTTTAGTATTTTTTTACATTTCTTAGTTTTTTTGTAAATTTCTTTAGTTCTACTAGTTCACTGTCTAGTTTTGGACCAATCATGTAAATAATGGCTTTTCTTGGAATTCCCGTGGTCCAAAACCCTATGATAACTTGGAATAAATAAAATCACTTTATATATGTTGTATATATGGTGTGTGGATTTTTTGTGTGCAAGGAAGCTATGAGAACATCCAGGCCCTAGGCGAGTATTGTGTATTCTGGCTAGGAAGTATGAACAGTGCAGAAACAATAAGAATTGCTCATGGATTGGTGTGTGCCAATAAATGGTGGAGTAGTGTAGGGGCATGTATCTCAGACATGTGGATTTAAGGAGGAGTATAGAGGAGGTCAATAGAGAACCTGTTGAAATTCAAGAAGCCAAACCAGTTTACATGCCCTAGAAACCCTTGAAAATAGGGGTTTGGTGAAAGTCCAGTGTACGGACAAGGTAGGGGTCTAAAACATTGAAAATAATAGAGCCTAGGATAGAACTAAAAGGAATTCATAATTATTTTGGAGGGTTGTTAAGGGATTTTTTGAGTAAATCCAAGATTACAGTGTGTAGGAGGGCTAATTAGGCCTAAAAGGCTACAAGGCCTAAAATCTTGAAAACTAAGAACCCGTTTAAAACCTAATGGAGGGATCCATAAAAATGGATCAAGTTTATTTGAAAGTGACCTAGGGATGGTTAGGAATCCCATTTATATTGACAAGGTCAGATTGGAAAAAATTGGTGAAAGTAAGCCTATGGGTGCATAGTAGAATGGAGGACTTAAAAGGAGTTTGAAGTTGGTGGAGAGCTCTAAAGGAGATAGAGGATCATTGAGTTGTCCTCTAGTTATGGTGGTGATAGAAACCCTAAGAAGACCAAAGAAAGGGTCTTGGAATGAGAAAGAAAGCTCTAGGAATTGGAGCTCCCCATCAAATTGGTATCAGAGCCATTGAAAGGCTTGGGAATTAATTAGTGTATGTCAGAGGGAAGTGAATCCATTGGAGAAAGAATCATGGTGACCAATGCAGAATTGGCAAGGGACTTGTGAGAGCATAAATTCAAGAATATGCTTCTTGAAGAAGCTATGGAGGAAATGAAGATAAAGTTGGCAGAAGTTGCAGAGGCAGAAAAAAAGATGAAAGAACAAATGGTAGAAGAGAAAGATAAGGGAAAGAGTCAAGTTGAAGAGGTAGAACCAGAGCCTGGCCCTCTTTTACCTAAGGAACCATTCTTCAAGGCCCTCAAGGCATTAAGTGGCAAGGAATTAGAAGGAATTCCAATGTTCTCTAGCAAGATGGATGTAGAGTTGGTTATGGAGTGGATTGAGTGTATGGAAAAATATTTCGAATGTGATGGTATCACAGAGGCACAAAAGGTGAAGATAGCCAAATCAAGGCTAAGAAGACAAACATTAACTTGGTGGAAGTTTTTGCAAGAAGAAAGATAAAAGGAAGGCAAGAAGCCAATAGAAAATTGGAAAGCTATGGTGGCTAAGGTGAAAGAAAACTACCTACTAGAGGATTATGATATCCAACTACACAAGAGAAGGTAGAATCTCAAACAAAAGGATCTTGATGTGGCATCATTTACAGAAGAGTTCCAAAAACTATGTCTTAGATCAAGAGTGCAAGAAGTGGAAAGCATCAAACTTGCTAGGTTCCTAAATGGTCTCAGATGGAACATACAAGAAGAGTTGATCCTCTTCACTCTAACTTCTATCCATGGGTGTTTTCAAATGTCCCTAAAGGTGGAATAAAAACTCAAGAAGAGACAAGATTCCAACTCTAGGGGAAGAGGAAGGGGCAAAGACACTATAGGAGGACATAGAGGTGGTTCTAGTGGAAGGAACAATGACACCAGAAGCCAAGGAGATTATAGGGGTGTTGAAAAAAACCATGGGACCAGTAATAGAGGAGGATATAAGAGAGGTAGAGGATTTCACAATGGTGGAAGAGGCAGATCAGGTGGGTTTGGAAGGAGCTCACATTTTGCCAACATGAAATGGTACTATTGTGGCCAACTAAGTCACCCTACTTATAGATGTCTAGATAAGCTAGAAACTTCACAAGGTGAGAAGAAGATTTCCTATGTGCAAGAAGAGGACATGACTAAACAATCAGAGATCAGTTTGGATTCAAAGAAGGGAGAGAACCTCATGCTTAGGAGGATTCTAATCAAAGAACCTACAAGGGATGAACACAAGAAGAGAAGGGATATTTTTAGAGTCAAGTGAAAGATACTTGGTAAGGTATGTAGGGTCATAATTGACTCTAGATCTACTGATAATGTGATCTCAGAGGAGGCAATACATAAACTCAAATTGGTGAAGATTTCTCATGTGTGCCCTTATAAAGTAATTTGGTTAAATAAGGGACAAAATATCTTGGTGAATGAACAAGTGTTGGTAGAATTCACTATTGGAAAGTATCAAGATAGGATAATTTGTGATGTATTACCAATGGATGCATGCCATATGTGGCTTGGTAGACCATGGCAGTACGACAGAGAGACATTTCACCATGGGAAGGAGAACAAGTACTCATTCAAGAAGAATGAAGTAACTTATAAGATACAATCTCTGATAGAAGGGGAGACAATGGAGAAGTTGGAATCAAACACCCTAATAATGAGTGGAAAATAATTCCTCAAGGAAATGAAGGAGGAAGAAGGAATTGGCTATGCAATTTTGGTGAAGCCAAGATAAGAAGAGACACCTAAACAAGCACCTATGCTAGCAAAAGTAAAGAAGTTGATGGATAAGTTCCAAGGAATAATTTGTGAAGGGACTCCATCTACACTAACCCCAAAGAGGGATATTAGCCATAACATTTATTTTGTGCCAAGGGCATCATTTCCAAACAAGGCTGCATATAAGATGACACCAGAGCAGAATAAAGAGATTGCAAGGCAAGTGCATGAGCTTTTGGACCAGGGCTTGATAAGGAAGAGCATCAACTCATGTGTTGTCCCAGTGGTGTTGGCTCCAAACAAGGGAGGTAAGTGGAGAATGTGTACTGACTCTAGGGAAATAAATAGGATAACTATTAGATATAGATTTGCTATTCTTAGGATAAAATATTTAATGGATTTCTTGGGGGGTCCTAAGTACTTTTCAAAGATTGACTTAAAAAGTGGATATTACCAAATTAGGATGAAAGAGGGTGATGAGTGTAAGTCATCTTTTAAAACCACAGAGGGGTTATATGAGTGGTTAGTAATGCCATTTGGGCTTACAAATGCACCTAGTACTTTTATGAGGGTCATGAATGAAGTTTTGAAGGATTATATAGGGGTATTTGTAGTAGTCTACCTAGATGACATCCTCATTTTTAGTAAAACAAAGGAAGAGCATATGAAACACTTGGAACTTGTGTTGAATAGGTTGCAAGAGGAGAACCTCACCATAAACCTTGAAAAGAGCAAGTTTATGAAACAAGAACTAGTCTACCTAGGATTTGTAGTATCCCAAGGTGACTTGAAGATGGACAAGAGCAAAGTGGAAGCCATATTAAGTTGGCCTACTCCTAAGATAGTGACTGAAGTTAGAAGCTTCCATGGGTTAGCCCAATTCTATAGGAAGTTTGTTAGGAGATTCAGTGAAATTTGTGCACCTATCCTAGATACCATTAAGGGTGGATTTAAGACAAAATTTGTGTGGACCAAGAAAGCTAATGAAGGATTTGAGAGATTGAAGAAAGAGATAGCCACCCAACCAATACTGGTTTTACCAAGCTTTGAGAAGTTATTTATAGTGGAATGTGATGCTATTAACATAGTAGTGGGTGCACTCCCCAGTCAGGAATGAAGACCAATAGCCTTCTTTAGTGAAAGGCTTAATGAAGCAAAATCTAGGTACTCATCCTATGATCTATAGTTATATGTATTGGTGCAAGCTCTAAAGAAGTGGAGGCACTACTTATTGCCAAAATAATTTGTAGTATATACTAATAACCAGGCTTTGAGCTATATAAATACACAAGAGAAGCTTATCTTAAGGCATATAAAATGGATGGAGTTTCTACAGTCATACACTTTTACTATCAAGCATAAAAAGGGTGTGAATAACAAGGTAGCATATGCCCTTAGTAGGAGATTACTTACCATCTAGGAGATTCAATTGTAGAGTACATGGATTGAAGGATTCAAATACCTTTATGAAGGAGATTCTGATTTATCAGTGATCTTCAAGGTGTGTATTGATTTTGAGAATCACTTTCATAGTGAGGTCGCAGACTATACCTTATAGAATGGATTTTTGTTTAAGGGAAAGAAACTATGTTTTCCAAGGGGTTCCATGAGGGAGAACCTCATCCAAGAGAAGCACACTAGAAGTTTGAGTGGACACTTTGGGTTGAAAAAGACCCTAGACTTAGTGGAGAGATACTATTGGTGGCCTAGGATGAAAAAATATGTAAGAAGATATGTGCAGCAGTATGGAGTATGTCAGAAGACAAAGGAGACATCATCAAATGTAGGTCTTTACCATCCATTACCCATCCCAAATAGACCATGGGAGTGAATAAGTATGAATTTCATAGTGGGGTTACCTAGGACTCCAACTGGTCTAGACAGTGTGTTTATGGTAGTAGACATATTTAGCAAGATGAGTCATTTAATCCCATGTAAAACAACACATGATGCCAGTCATATTGCCCATCTTTTCTTCAAGTAGATAGTGAGGATCCATGGTTTTCCAATGAGCATAGTTGCAGACAAAGATGTGAAGTTTATGGGGCACTTTTGGAAGACCCTATGGAAAAGACTAGGAACTAACTTGTCTCATAGCTCTACATATCATCCTCAAATGGATGATCATACAGAAGTGATAAACAAGGTTCTTGGCAACTTGCTAAGATGTTTGAAAAAAGAGTATGGGAAAGGATGGGAGCAAGTCATCCCACAGGCAGAATTTTCCTACAATGATAGCACAAACAAGACTATTGGAAAGAGTCCATTGTTGATTGTATATGGTATACATCCAAGGGGTGTATAAGAGCTCGGAGACTTAGAAGGATATGAAGGTATTAGTGAGCATACAAATGATTTTGCACAATCAATGAGAGAATTTCAAGAGCAAGTGAAAAAGACTCTAATGGAGTCCTATCAGAAGTTGAAGGCTAAGAAATATGAAGGAAGGAGAGACCTACAATTTCAGGTAGGAGACTTTTTTATGGTATATTTTAATAATGCTAGACTATAGAAGGGGATACCAAGAAAACTACAGATGAAGAGGATTAGACCTTGTAAGGTATTGGCTAAGTATGGTTCCAATGCCTATAAGATAGATCTACCAAAGGATATGTATATTTCCCCCATTTTCAATGTGAAGGATTTGATACCTTGTAAAGGACCAGATATAGATGAAGAAAAGTACAATAGAGAGGTAACCAAGGATGTGGAATAACTTAGAGTACCTGTTCAAGCTAAGCCACAAGTGGAAAGGATTCTGAATTCAATGGTGAAGAAGAAGACAAGGAAGAAAGTCTACATGGAACACTTGGTGAAATGGGAACACCAACCTAAATTAGAGGCTACGTAGATAGAAAAGGGAGACTTCAAGAAGCATGGCATCAACATGGAGTTCATCACAACCAAGGTACCTTGAATTTATTGTTAGAGGGGGAGGATGGTGCAGGAGCACCTTAAGGTCTAGTAGAGATCTTTAATACATTTTGGCTTGTAGGTTTGTTTGGACAACCACCAAAGTTAATAAGGACTAAACATGAAGTTCCAAGTGTGTTGTGGGTGTGTCTAGAGGTAGGAGTGATTTAGGTTTAGTGTTTGATATGATCAAATATAATCTAGGGGTCTTAGTCCTAGAAAATCAACCAAAAGCTCAAAGGCTAACCAAAACTCCAAAATGGAGTGGAAATAGTGATTATGATGTTTTTGGATGTTTTAAGGTCATATTGAGTGGTGTAGAATTAAGTTGGGTCATTGGAAGTCAAAGTTTACCATTTGTGCAAAAGATGTAAAATTTGCTCATGACAACTTTGCAACTTTGCAAAGTTGTCATGACAACATTTCCTAAAAACTAGGAAAGGGATTTATGTTAGAATGAATTTAGAATAACTAAGAGGAGAGGGGTGAATTAGTTATCCTTAGGTCTAGATTTAGCAAATAAAAAATTTCTGTACTTCAGATCTACTTGGCAACAGTAGCATAAATCAACAACTTTAATCATGCAGTTTACTGTCAATTGAAATTAGCTTGTAGTAACATAACAGTAAAGCACACCATAAGCATTCACACAAGTTGACACAATTATTTAACATGGAAACCCAATATGGGAAAAACCACCAGTAGCATGCTACCAAGTTTTCACTCTTCTGAAGTGATGCCCTGTGAGAAGCCAACCTTGTTAAAGGTTACAATAACACAATGCTAGGTGTGACCTGGTTAAAGGATTTAATCACCCTGTCAAGAGTGGCCTTGTTAGAGGACTTAGAACATTCTAATCTAAATGTCACCTTGTTAGAGGATTTATACAAATGACTATTAAGTCAACCTTGTTAAAGGATTTAACTGATACAATGGTAAGAAAGTAATCA
>MU225316.1:1029302-1046999 GCA_018584345.1 Thuja plicata
ATGTCACCTTGTTAGAGGATTTATACAAATGACTGTTAAGTCAACCTTGTTAAAGGATTTAACTGATACAATGGTAAGAAAGTAATCAGCAGTTTGTGATCTGATACATACAACTTACTTTACAATTCATATCCAATTACAGCTCTAATGTTAACTTACTAGATAGCCTGCATTGTCATTTCAACCTTCTAATTTTCTTGGAAATCCGTCAAGCAATCATACATGCAACTTTCTACTTCTTCCTTTTTCCTTCTCTGCTAGATCATGCCAAAAATTAAATCAACTATGCAAACCTTTTGCATACACATACATTCATCCACACTTCATGAATAACCCCTTGAGGTTATCATATACCTCTCTGTCTAGGTCAGAAAAATATTTTGCCACTTAAACAAGATCGTAGATCTTAGGTTAGGTCAGATTCCATCTTTGTATTACATTTACTTCTCCAAAGTAGTCTCTAATTAAATTGTGAAACCATGCATTAATTACGGTTACCCATACATTAAATGACATGGATCAATCTTTAATTAACATTACATATCCCAATAAAATTAACTAAGTCGGCCAGAGATCTCAAATCTCATCATTAATCCAATTACTGTAAGTCGGCCAACATCACTGTTTCCACTCAGAAATTTCAATGGTGCTCGGCATTGAGAAACTTTTTTGCTCATCACAAGCAACTTCACTCGGCACAAGCAACTTTGCTCATCATAAGCAACTTTGCTCGGCACAAGCCAAACTTGCTCGGCACAAAACAACCAGAAAAATTGTCTTTGAAAGATAACGAACAAATTACTTTTCCAGAGTGCCAACTGATCAAATACCCTTTGAATTGCCTTAACTCAATCATTCACTTGGTCTTCTTGTTAGATCTTCTTCATCAACAATAGATATGGTACTCAAACAGATAACAATAGTCTCACCAGTAAAGGTTTGACAGCAATGACAAAATAACAATTGCTTGCATTGTCACTTTCCAACAATTTAATGGTGCCCAAATCCTGACATGAGGGTCAAAACATATGGGATTATGATATATAAGGTGGATTAAACCCTAATCTAATAGTTAGTGATTATTGTGTACGAACTGTGTGTTGAGCAAGAGTAATTTTGACTATATTTTGTAAATAGAGCCATCATCCAGTACTTTAATGGATTGAATGGAGTGAATTAATGCATTGAGATTGTGTTTTTTGTTATTTAGTTGATCTATGTGGCATTGGTTTAGTATTTTGTTACATTTCTTAGTTGTTTTGTAAATTTCTTTAGTTCTACTAGTTCACTGTCCAGTTTTGGACAAGTCATGTAAATAATGGCTTTTCTTGGAATTCTCATGGTCCAAAACCCTATGAACACTTGGAATAAAGAAACTCACTGTATATATGTTGTAGATATGGTGTGTGGAGTCTGTATGTGCAAGGAATCTATGAGAACAATCAGGCCCTAGGCGACTACTGTGTATTCTGGCTAGGAAGTCTGAACAGTGTAGAAGCAATAAGAATTACTCATAGATTGGTGTGTGTCAATCAATGGTGGAGTGGTGTAGGGGCATGTAATTTAGACATGTGGATGCAAGGAAGATTGCAGAGGAGTTCAATAGAGAACCTGTTGAAAGTCAAGAATCCAAACCAGTTTACATGCCCTAGAAACCCTTGAAAATAGGGGTTTGGCGAAAGTCCAGTGTACATGCAAGGTAGGGGTCTAAAACCTTGAAAATAATAGAGCCTAGGATATACCTAAAAGGAATCCATAATTATTTTGGAGGGTTTTTAATGGATTTTGTGAGTAAATCCAAGATTACAGTGTGTAGGAGGGCTAATTATGCCTAAAAGGCTACAAGGCCTAAAATCTTGAAAACTAAGAACCTGTTTGAAACCTAATGGAGGGATCCATAAAAATGGATCAAGTTTAGTTGAAAGTGACCTAGGGATGGTTAGGAATCCTATTTCTATTGACAAGGTCAGATTGGGAGAAATTGGTGAAAGTAAGCCTATGGGTGCAAAGTAGAATGGAGAAAGACTTAAAAGGAGTTTGAAGTTCGTGGAGAGCTCTAAAGGAGATAGGGGATCATTGAGTTGTCCTCTAGTTAGGGTGGTGATAGAAACCCTAATAATGCCAAAGAAAGAGTCTTGGAAAGAGAAAGAAATCTCTAGGAGTTGGAGCTCCCCATCATTGAGCAAAGGCTTCAGTGGGCATCGATGTAGATGACATAGTATTAGGATAAAACAATATTGTACCACCATTATAAGATGGTTCTTGGTTGTATGAGTGCCCAAATCCCATGTTTGTGTATTGTAGGCATATATGGAGGACCATACTAATAATGTGGATTATACTGAGGTTGTAGAGCATGTGGAGGGTGTGGAAAATACTGAGGTTGTGGAAAGTATTGAGGTGATCAGATGTATGGAGGTTGTTGATTGTGTCAGGGTGGTGTAATGTATGAAGGTTGTTGATTGTGCTGGGGTGGTGGAATGTACAAAGGCTGTTGATTATGCTGGGGTGGTGGAATGTATGGAGGTTGTTGATTGTGCTGAGGTGGTGGAATGTATAGAGGTTATTGATTGTGTTGGGGTGGTGGAACGAATGGAGAATACATAATATATTGGGGTGGTGTTGTATGATTGGATGTGATGGGCCCAATTAATCCATGGTGTTTCAAAAAGATAGATAGAATCCTCAAATAGTTGGGATTAATGGGAGGTTATTGTTGAGGTTCCCCTTGATCTACTTTAGGGATTCTTGAATTAGAAGGAACACCTCTTGGGATACTATTGGTAGGTTGTTGTTGAGATGTCCCTTGGTTGATTTGGGGGACTCCTATTGAGAGATAATTGGGATTATGACTTGGTGGAGCCATATTGGACATACTCGTTGGATGGGTGGAGGACATTATGGAAGGTACTTCTATGGTGAGAGGGGCACTGGATGTGGGCATAAAAGTGGAAAAGAGAGGATTTTTGTATTGGGTCCCTAATATAGTGGAAGACGCGGTCACTTTGGATGTGCATTGAGTGGTGTTGTTAGAGGGTAGGATGGAAGTGATCAGAAGAGGTGTCATGAAAGAAAGCCAAGGTGATGGTATGTGTAATGCCTTGCTAGGGAGCCTAGGAGAATTTAACATAAAACATGTTACTAATTTTACAGAATGATTTTTTTCTTAAGAGTTTACAATTGATAATGAATGAAAATGGGGAAGCAATATAACACAAGACAATACATACTTATAAATGTAACTCATTTATAGATTACAAATCATGAGGGTTCCAAAACACAGAATTACGTGAGTTACCTAATCTAATAAATACAATAAACAATAAATAAACTCCATATAATGCAAATGAATAATCAACAACATAATTTCATAAATGAAACCTAGCTAGATACAACTAGATGAAACATAATGAACCAACATCTAGTGCACAAGTCACAAAGTATGTGATAAAAAAAATATAAAGTACAATACAATATCCAAGAATTTCACAAATGATATAATGAAATAAATATACAACATAATAAAGATAAGAGCAAGTCTCCAACAATGAGGAACAAGAAGATACAACTGCAAGAAGGATCATCCAAGAAAAAGTCACGAACGTCGGATCTCAATGGTAATAAGAATCACTACCACCCAACCTCATGGAACCAAAGGTCCACTCCCACCATGTTGAGGAGATAAAAACAGGCCCACACATGGGAAACAACCAAACAAGTAAGACTAAAGTAAAGGTTCACCAGATAAAAAGGTAACAAGAAGATTTCAAGGCTAAAAGTATGAAAGATCAAGAGACAAAACAAGTGTACCAAATACACACGTAGGAACCTAGACACATATAGGGAAGTGTCATCACATAAGTCTACCCTTGAGTTATCCTAGTAGCCCCTCTGGAACCTGGCCCCCAAGTGACTCTATGTGGCTCAATAATCCTTTCATACAAACAAGGATTCTAACCATGAAAGACCTCGATCAAGCATCTTCTCCCCCTCTCATCCTTAGACTATACTAACACTCAAGGCATGGGCGAGGCACATATTTATCTAATTAATATTTTCTCTTAATTAATTTCATTAACTTATCACTTATTAGGTCACTTACAATGATTTACCCTAGTAGCCTCTTAGGGTCCTGGCCCCCATTGCAAGCCACTTCCCCTCTATGCTCCTAGATAACCTACCCTAATGCTCCTAGCCACAAGACCAAAAGGAGATAAATCTGAAACCATAAAAGACTTCTTGTAAAGTAATAAATTATGAAATTCATCAATGAAAATTCTGGAGCATAACAAATAATAACACATCCTATACAAGGATCCAGATTATCCATCCCATAATGGACATCTTAATAATTCATCCATCCCATAATGGATATCTCAAAAAATAATTACCAAATTCTCTAAATTTCATATCACCAAAATAATGATCCTCAATAGAATCAAAAGCATCTCTCTCCAACATGGATTAAATCATAATAAAAAAAATACCATCACTCAAAACATTGAACAATCATAGTAGAAGAAACAAGGTGACCAAGTGAACAAATCGCAACTCAACACAATATTGGTTGTCACCTCTTATGGTAAAATAATATAAAGATCAAGGAATCTAGGAAAAACATGACATCTATAACATATGTACCCAAGAAAACACATGAACCAATCGTGACATAAATAGGTTATGAACTTTTCACAATATGAAACCCAAAGAGCAAAAATGCATAAAACCATAAGATAGTACAAGTCGGAAGACAAAACCCACCTAGGGTAATAACCTACCCACATTGACACTTAACAACACCAAGATCACATGAGAGAAGGCATGCATACATTTGACATATTATTTAACTCCATTTATATAACATCATTATATTTATTAAAATACTTGTAAGTCATAAATGACTTAGTTAATAACATAAAGTACACATATGGAACATATATGGTGTTTTAGTGAATGTCTATGATCTTTAAAATTAAATTATAAATTGATTGGATCGGTCATATTAATTAATTAATAATTTTCAAATTGATTAATTTTTAATTAATAAGACTTATTAACAATTTTAACTTTATAACAATGAGTTTTTGTGTATTTCCTCTATGCAGATCAGTCGGTATTTTGAACAATATAATCTCATATGAAATGATATGGACTTGCAACTTATATCTATGAAAATATAATTTAATTTTGCATATTTTTTATTCTTTCCAATACTAAAGATAAGGTCATTTAAATGGTGTAAAAAGTAAATCTCTGCAACAACCTTGTTCGGGAATGAAGGTTATAGTTTGGTAAAAATACCATAACTATTTTTTGAACCGTTGGATCGTCTTACAAATTAGGGAACACATTCCTAATAGTATTAGTTAAAATATCACCAAAGATATTTGCCTAATTATTTAATTATAAAAAGTTGTGGATGAATGTTTGTCAGACTCCGATTGAAAATCAAGCTCAAATAGGCCTAATTTCACTATAACAACCAATACTTGACCCTTTCCATACAAAGGAACCCTATTTAGTTTTGATATATGTTAAATAAAACCAAAATGAGTATCTTAAATTGTATTTATATTTTTAAGGTGACATCTAAAATGAAAATTATTCTCTACCTCGACTCTTCACAACCCTAATCCAAAAACATATGTTTTCAAATCCATATCCTTACGTACAGGTATTTATAATACACATAGTTCATAAAAAAGGATTCCACCATATAGTTGAAACTTATGCAGCTAAATTTGTATAATTTGGTAAAACCTTAATGGATATAAAACACAAATGTATCCTTTTTAAATGATTCTCTCCAAGGGTTTCCATACAAATTCTCATAGAATACCATACATGCCATAAACATAACTCACAAGAAAACCCTAATCATCTGTATAATTTTTTAGAAATCAAAATAACCTTAACTAAAAATCAAATCACAATCAAGAAAGCACGGAGAAAACAATCTTTCCAAGAGAAACTGCAAAAAAACTCAGAAACTCCTACCTTGAGAACGCCATGTAGACTTGCTAAGAAGAAGAAGAAGAAGAAGACTTCACTGCAAGGCTTTAAAAAATATATTCTTTAACTTGAACATCTCCATGCAAAACCTGTAACCTGTCTCCTAAAACTTGCGTTGTGAAAACTCTCTGTCCTCCTCCTTCAAAAAGGCCAAAAACTCTAATAAAATAAAAACTATTCAACTAGGGTTTCTAAGACAACTTCCTAAAAAATTTAACCCTGAAAAAAGATAAAATAACTGTTTTCTTTATTTTGAATAAAATCAATTTACTTATTTATTTATTTTTAAAAGAAAGAAATACACAATTTTCTTTCTCTTTCTTCTTTTAATATTAAATAAATAAATAAATATTATTTATTTATTTTCTTTTCCCAAATTAAGTATTATATTTATTTATTTATTTTTAAATAAATAAATATCCTTTCTTTCTTTTTTTGTTTTGTATTTGTTTTAGTTTTTTTTTTTAATTAACTAATACATTCTGCACAAAACTTAATTTTTAATTAGAATTAAAACTCAATTTATTATTATTATTTAAATGCAATTACATTGCATATTATTATTTTTCATTAGGAATAATATTTCTAGCATATTAATAATTTATTTATATTAAATATGCCTTTTAATTTTCATTTAGACATAATATTTAATTAAACCTTCAAACTTTATCTTTAGACTTTTAATCAAATACCTTTTAATAAATATAGGTACTTAATTAATCCCTATTAATTAAATATCTATATATTTAATATTTTATTATTCTTAGAAGGTTCAATTATTTAAGCTTTATAATTAACCTTTAATTACTCTTTTACTTACATCATGATAAAATACCACATTGACCTTCATGCATGCATACATAAATCTGACTAAATCAAAATGCAAAAAAGATGCACTGGAATAACATAAGCATGCTCAAACAAGGGTTCACTAATTCACGTCACCTCAACAAATTTGAAGAAGGTAGTCAACCAGATACTTGTCCACTATTTCAGGAAAAATGAGGGCTTATGTTAGGATTTAGGCCTGAATGTTATCTCCCCTCTCTTACCATTGAGATAATGTGATAGGGCACGCTCATCCTAACAATTCAGGGAAGTCGATGCTCGGTACCTGCAAACCTACATCACAAAGACGAGCATGTTCATAATATAAATAATAGATAATGATAGGGATCAGTTGATCATTTGGATCTCACAATGTAAGTAACTACGTCTCCGTCCTCTACCACATCAGACACAACATACATAAATGTAAGATAGACACACCACGCATCAATATAAAACATATCTGCTAACCATATACATGCAAGTATGGGGTCAGTAAAATCATCCTAACATATGCATAATCATCATGAAAATAACCAAAATATTCTGGCATCAAGATTGAAAAGTAAATTATGGGTGGGCACTACAGTATGGGAGTGGCCTCTACTATGGTGGAAGTGTTGAATCCAATGGGTAGTTTGGCACCATGATGTGCAATCATTTTGAAGTATGTATTTGGGTTAGTTTGTAACAGGGATCCTACAACAGTCATTACCCCAGGGTTTACTAAAATGTCATTAACTTCTTCAATGTTATTGCATTTAGCCTTAACATTCTCAAATGAGAACTCATCCTCTGGTGGAGGGACAAGAGGTAACTGTGGGATGTCAACCTGTGTTTTCTCGTGATGTAGAATTATCTCTAGATTATTGAAATCTAGTGTTAGGGTCCTCTGAATAAGAAAATAAATCTCTTTGTTAGGATCATGTTTTGGCTTTGTGTTGGGGTCTAATTTTCTTTTTCTCTTTTGGGATCTTGTGAATGAGATATGCAAGGGTTAAATGCAACCTACGAAAGATGAAAACAACTAGACTCTATTTTTTTGGATTTTAATTTTGCGATGCCAATGCAATTTATGAATGAAAGTCTAGAATGATGCCTAATGTGTGGGTAATATTCCCTAAGAGAGATCCTATAAAATTCAAAGGTAAACTCTCTAAAGAAAGACCTGGATGATTCTGTGGACTGTCTTGTCTTAAAAAAAGGTAGGAAAAATGATTGATAGTGGCAATGATGTATATCTAAGAAAAGATTTCACCAGAATGATGAGTTCCTAAGCCAAGGAAAGAGATGATAACTAGATTTTAATGAAGCCAAGATAATATGCAAGACCACTATAAGAATATCCTAAGAAAATGTACCCTCTAATCTGTAAAATGACTCTGAAAGGTAGAATATTTGACCTTTAGGAAGTGCAAGCTATGTTTTTGAGTTTTTATTTTTTTAATGTTTGGACTAGAGTGATGACTATGCAAGAATTAAATAACTATGCAAGATAGGGATGATGCTAAAATGTTGGATGTGAGCCTCTAATATGCAAGGGTATGTTGATTACCAAATTTCAAGATCAAGAGCCAAGTGGATCATTTAGGACCCGTGTTTGATGATTACATTTTCTTTGCTGATAGGACAATGGTGTGGGACCAATTTTGGAGATGTGTGCAAAATCAATAATCACACTCAGTAAAGCTACAAGAGTGACTCAAAAAATAAATGATCAATGTATGTTCAAAAACTTTTTGAAGCTGCAAGTTTTTACATGGTCAATCACAATGAGAAATAGAGATAGACAGATTAATCTATGGTCAAATTGAATTCAAATATAGTGTTATAGGCCCATTTATTGGATTTCTGTCAACTCAAACAACCATTTTCACACTAGTAGGACATACAGATCCACATTGTAGGTGCCTATTGTTTTGTCTTTTCTTGGTATTGTTGTCATGCTAGTGAAGATCTCTTTCACCAACACAGTACCATGGGAATCTTGGGGGGAAATTCTACAACCCCTTGCACTATAATAAGACACTTGATTCAGAGGTGAACTGGGTGGGCCTCTAATTAAAAGGGTTGTAGTGAGATCTCTGGCATCTCCCCAACCAGTTTGTACATGTGTGAGACACTTAAATCTCTAGTGGACCATGTTGACTCCTTAGGCACGTAGGCCCGATCTAAACTATCATCCACATGCCTTGTCTGAGATGGGTTAGATATAAGTTAATACTGGGGTTTTCCCACATCTTATTTATATACTAGTCAAAAGGATCTACCAGTTTGAGGTCATCGTATTAGGAAGAAGCACATTCTCCAGCTAGGCCTCTCTAAAAAGTAAAAATGTTTTTAATCTAACATAATGCAAGTGTGCCAAAGACTCAAAACACACAGTGAATTGATTAAGCACCAAAAAATTAAAATATTTTCTCATCTAAACAATCCATAGAAGCATGCGAGTTCATTTTTAAGCACTAAACGAGATGAGGGTTTGATTGTTCAGTTTTATGAACCAAATCCAGATGCATTTTTCTTTGTTCAATTCTTAACCACGCGTCAATTTTAAGCACCAAATCGAAACATGAGTTTGTGATGTTTGATCATACATTCTTCTTTGTCAGTACCAAAATATGAATGAATTGATTTTAGATTAGGAAAATTTAAAGTTACTTCCATGCCACAAGCTACAAAGAAATTGTTAGTATTGAAAACCCTAACAATTAGTTTTGATAATTCACAAGCGTGTTAGTGTTGATATAATGACAATAAAATTTATCACCAATTTCTCTTACCTTTTCCAAATAAGCATGTATAATGCCTTCATATTCGATCTCTACTTCAAGTGCCTCAATTCTCAATCTACGCACTAGCTCTTTATTTTGTTTAATCACTTGTTCCCTTTTTCTCTACTCAATGGGATTCTGAATTTTAAATTTTTATGCTTTGGGGGCACACTATGTATTTTCATTACCAATAAAGAGTAGTTTACATATCGCAGTCGCAAAGGTATAAGAGAGTAGATATTTTTTGTATGTTTGTCAGGAAACTATGACATTTCAGTTCTATAAGTACATTAATCCATGTATGTAACCGTGTCAAATTAAACATTCAACTGCGTGGATCTAGGTAGTTAAGTGCATCGAATGAAAATCTTGCACCTGTGTCAAAACAAAAAGAAAAAATAGAGTAATAATAGTAGTTCGATCATCAAAATAAGTAGATATATAATGAATATCTGGATATAATAAACAACGATCATTGTCAGATAATCATAAATTGAAGTGATTTTCCCAATGAATAAAACATCAGTAAAAATAATAAAATTTAGAAAGCAACAGATCAGGGCAATAATTATCAGGCAAGTGCATCGCATGAACCTTATAAGTCTGTCACTTTCGTGTTGTATGTGTGTCGATCCAAAGATGTAAGTGCATCGATCTATTTTTAAGTGTGTCAATCTAGATAGGTAAGTGTGCCGATTCAAACTGTCTGCATGAAATTAAATATAAAACTGTACAAAAATAGAGAAAATCAGATTTTTGAAGATTTGTTCTTCATGTTGGGTTCACTAGTTGTAATCAGGGTAATAGGCATCTATAGAAGTCTGAAATAACATCAAAATCTCAACTATAAAGAGACCTATTAGGAAATTAGTATTCCCAATATCGAAAGAGGAAGTAAACAAACAACATGCATAATCATCAAATCGTAATGAAATCAATAAAAAACACATGCACATGCAAACCAAAAGTCCTACTTTGTTGTTCTTCTCTATGCAATGTGGGCTATCAGAAAATGAGTGCTCTATGTGTCAACATGAGAATTCAAAGAAATATTGATTAACAAATTAAGATAATTAGCTCTCTATTTATAAGATTTTCAAGGTTCCAATCAAGATTCCATGATTGGTGGGATTGATTGCATGTGATTAAAGAGTTGAACTCAAAGTGAGTGGGAGTTCAACTCAATTGATTGCATGTTGACAGAATAGATGGATCTGTTAGGAGGATAGATTGAAGAGTTGACTAATTTGATTGAATACTTTAACTGATGAGGTGGAATAGAAGACTAGATAGATTAAATAGATAGCTGATTTGATTGATCAGTCAGGAGAAAGAATTGTGGAGCTCACTGAAACTCATAATTGGGAGGATAAATATGATTAAATAAATAAAAGAATTTATTTATTTGCACATGTGAGGAATATAAATAAATAATTAAAATTTATTTCTTTATGAGAGGAATAATTAGTTTAATTAAATAAATATAATTTATTTAATTATGAGAAGGATATTGATTTATTTATTACATAAATGTAGTAATAATAAGAAAGAAGGAATATTAATTAAATAATATAATTATTTAATTAATTTCAATAAGATAGGGAATAATTAAATAATGATTAATTATTTAATTACTTTATAGGTGAATGATTGATGAAATAATTAGGTAATTAATTAAAATCACTTAATTATGAAATTATAGAGAAATTATTATTTTAAATTTAAGAATATAGTGGAAAGACGCAGATTAATTAAATAACAAAGGTTATTTAACAATCTCCAAAGAATGTTAGCAAAGTTGTTGTGTGAGAGAAATTGACCATTTTTAATTGTCTACAATAAGGACCCAACATATATGTGGATGGGGAAGGAATGGAGTTTTGGACATAAGGTCCCAAAATGGATTTGGAAGATGGGGGAGGGGAACATTTGGATTTATATGGAGGGATTTTTGATTCATAATGGGTGAAAGGGTTACCAACATCTTGGGCATGATCTTTGTATCCAAGGCTATATAAGGTTGGATTTTCTTTGATTTTAAGGGGTTCGAATATGCCTTGTTCATGGTGGCCTAACCCTTTTCCTCAATATTTCATGTTTTCACAAATTCATTTTCTAATGGGATACTTATTATTTTGACAATAAGATGCAAGTCCATTTGGATGGTCAAGATATGGGAGTTGGGAGAAACTATAAGCTCTTGGAGGAAACCATATAGATAAAGGTGGAGGAACCAAGTTTATATGTATGCAATTCATGGATAGAGTGGATAGGTGTAATGAGACCTTATGGAGGATGAGGATCATGAGGAGGATGAGGATCATGAGGATCATGAGGGGGATCAAGAGGGATAATAGTGCCTTGAGGTAGATTAGTATCATGACATAGAGATGAAGAAGTACTTTGATCTTGACTTTGGAGAGGATTATGAGCTGGAGTGGAAGGGACTATTAGATCTTGAGATGGAAGGGGATCATGAAATGAGGTGGAGGGGATGGGATCATGACATGGATTTATTTGATCTTTAAATGTAGGGGAATATATTTATGATTTGGAGGAGAGGTTAAATCTTGAGATGGAATGGGATCATGGGATGGGGTAGAGGGTCTACTTTTCTCTTGAAATGGAATGGGTTATGATATGGAGTTGTTTGATCTTGACATGGAGGGAAATCATTGGATTGGGTAAAAGGGATGTTGTGGTCTTGATTAGGAAGGGGATAGTGGGGTGAGTTTTTTTCAAGGTGTGCGCTCTTGGTCTCGGTCAGGCCATACAATGGTTGGTGACAAGGGTTTAACAGCCTCATGCTTTTGGTGCAACTAAAACCACCCAATATAACAATTAGTATCAGAGCCTAGGTCACAAGTTCCAACCCCATGCATGTATTTTGGGCAGGATTGTTTCAAGGTGTGCACCCTTGGTCTCATTCAGGCCATGTAGTGGTTGGTGAGAAGGGTTTAACAACCTCTTGTGGATTCTATAAGTCTAGTGGTTGTATCAGGCATTAACAGTTTGGGCTTTTGGTGCAACGATAACCACCCAATCTAACAGAGTTAGGAGTGGAGATTGGATCTTGAGATGGAAGGGGATCATGGGATGGAGTAATGAAAGTCTCATATCTTGAGATGGAAAAGTATCATAAGATGGATGAATACTTGGATCTAGAGTAGAAGAGGAATCAATGGTAGCATGATTTAAAACAAGTTATTGACATGTTTAGACTTGTGAGGATGGTGTGATGGAGGAGGTGGAAGCTTTAACTTGGGTCAATGGAGGGATTGGACACACATGAGACTTATGAAATTGAGGGTTGTATTTATTTGGAGGAGATGGAGGTGGATGCATGACTTTGGGAGATTGCACAATTTGATTTAGAGTTTAGCATTTAGGCTTCTTTTCTAGTCCTTGGATCCAATCAAGGTAAAAGTACTTGAAGGATTGGGAGGATGTGAGTTTTGGAGGATTAGGATTATGTGGAGGTTTAGGATTAGATACAAGATAAGGATTATAGTTTTGGATATTAATATTAATGTATGGGGGATTAGGTGGAAGATTAGGATTATATGGGAGATGAGGATTATGGATTTGCAAAAGGGGGAAGGACATATGTCTTCAAGGTAAATGTTTTCTTTTAACCCCCATTTTTAAACTATGGATGATGTTTTGTAGTTCTTGAATCTCTTGGAAAAGGCTAGGTATATTGAAGGCATTATGTTGGTTTTGGAGGGAATCACTTGTGGATGAGGGATAATAAGATTGACTCATGTTTAAAAGGTAGGGATTAGATATATAATAAGAGGATTGGGTATAATTTGTTGAAGGGGAATGGATAGAGATATGGTGGACAGATGTGAGGCCATGAAATTAACTTTTTAATTAGGTTGGGATGATAAATAATGAGGAGTTAGATTAATTTTAGGAAGGTATAAATTGGATGGGTGTGATTGATATGTTGGTTAAGGTGGATGTATGGTTTGAGG
Source organism: Thuja plicata (assembly GCA_018584345.1). Classification (NCBI taxonomy): domain Eukaryota; kingdom Viridiplantae; phylum Streptophyta; class Pinopsida; order Cupressales; family Cupressaceae; genus Thuja; species Thuja plicata. The sequence goes on from MU225316.1 coordinate 1,042,897, forward strand.
GATGAGGTTTGACATAGATGTTTGAACTTACATAACCATTTTGTCAAACCAATTCATATTCATGATGTTTAGATGAAGTGGATGAAGATTGGGATTTATAATGAGGAGATTTGGAATATGGGTAAAGGATATTTTGGGAAAAGTGAATGACTAATGAATGATTGGGTTTGATTGAATTGGTAGCTGGATTAGATTAAGTATTGTGTACAAAATGGTATTTGGTAGACAAGGGGATTGGATTAGGATATGATTATGATATTGGATGAAATTTGAATGATGAAATTGGACTAAGGAAGTGGATGTTTATGTGGACTATGGAGGATGATTAGGATGAGGGTTAGAACCTTGAATAGATTAGGTAAATTGAGTAGGATTAGGGTCCTAAATGATATATTATGGATGGATTAGGTATGATTAAGATAAGAGGAATTATTATAATAATTAGGAAGATTAGGATGAGAGGAATTATTGGGAGGAGTAGGGAGATATTTATAATGATTATTGATTTTCAAGATAGGATGATGTAGATGAGGGATGACTAGGATGTGAATGATGGTTAGGGATGATTGGGGTAAAATGATGGATGTTTGGATTGGATTAGAGAGGTGACTTGGAATATTATGGATGATTAGGAGAGGATGATAAGAATACATAGGTTTGATTTAGATAGGATGGATGATTGAAATGATTCAGGAGTGATTATGATAAGAGGTATGATGCTGAAGAGGTTGATAGATTGAAAGATTGATGTGGAGATTATATCATCCTAAAAAGTTAGCACCCATATTTGGATGTCTTTAGGACCTATTAGACCCCATTTTGGTGATTTTGAGGTATGAATGTCTGCTATGTTTGATCACAGCATCCTGCATTTTCTTGCCCCACTTCTCTTCACTTTCCTCGACATCCCCGTAAAATTTGAGCCTATTTTGCATAGGAAAAGTCGACTAGCCAACTTGTCCCTGGGGATAAGTCAAATGGACGACTTGTCCATAGGATTTTTGGCCCAAATTTGGCATGGAGCCCAATGTTGAGGCCTTCTTTTGAAATTTTCAATTGTGTTCGGTCTGGACCAAATTTGAATATTGAATTTGAGGATTTTCTATAAAAGGACCTCATATAGTCGAGGTAATAGGTATCTATAGAAACCTGCAATAACATCAAAATCTCAACCACAGAGAGATATGGTAGGAAGTTAGTATTCCCAATATTGAAGGAGGAAGAAAATAAATAGTATGCATAATCATTAAATAATAATGAAATCAGTCATAAGAGAATTATCTCTCTAATTATAAGAATTTTAGGGTTCCAATCAAGATTCCATGATTGGTGGATTGATTGGTTCTGATTGAAGAGTTGAACTTAGAGTGAGTGGGAGTTGAACTCAACTGATTGCATGTCAACATAATAGATGGATCTGTTAAGAGGATAGATTGAAGAGTTTGAACTAAGAGTGAGTGGGAGTTGAATTTAATTGATTGCATGTATTTTTATAGATGTGAGAGTTAACTTATTTGATTGAGGACTTCAACTAATGAGGTGGAGTAGAAGAAGAGATAGATTAAATAGATAATTGATTTGATTGATAAGTTAGGAGATAGAATTCATGTGGAGTTAACTGAAACTCATAATTGGAGGGATAATTATGATTAAATAAATAAAAGAATTTATTTATTTACAAATGTGAGGAATATAAATAAATAATTAACCTTTATTTATTTATAAGAGAAAAAATTAGTTTAATTAAATAAATATAATTTATTTAATTATGAGAGGGAAATTGATTTAATTATTACATAAATGTAATAATAATAAGAAGAAGAAAAAAGGAATATTAATTAAATAATATGATTATTTAATTAATTTTAATAATATAGGGAATAATTAAATAATATTAATTATTTAATTACTTTATAGGTGAATAATTGATGAAATATTAAGTATTTAATTAAGATCACTTAATTTAAGAATTTATAGAGAAATGATGATTTTAGATTTAGATTATAGTAGGATGACACAAATTGATTACATAATAAAGATTATTCAACAATTTAAGATGAATATTAGTAAAGTTATTGCATTAAAGCAATTAGTCATTTTTACGTGTCTACATTTTTCCCCTCTTTTATATAATGTGTTGTCAATTGTTATTTCAAAGAATAATTGATACAAATATGCCTTGGTATTCCCCTTTGAAACAATGTTAGCAACCATTTTTTATGGTTCCTCCTCAAGGAAAGGAGTGAAAAATGGATGGGAGGGCTCATTTCGTTGACATGGTAACCAGGGTCACAACACAATTTACAGATCTAAAAATGGAACTTACATGTGAAAGTTATGGACTTAGGAAGGTGAAAGACATCACAACCAATAGAAATGCAAGATTTGTACATCCATCGAGGTGGGTTAGGGGGTATAAAAGGGGTTTGGAAGGTCATTTTAATTTCATTGTGCACTTTTTAGCTTTGGAGATCTAGGTTTGGAAGGAGTAGTTTCTGAGAATTTAGAGTGTGATGGATGGCTACGAGGATGGAGTGCATATAAATGATCAAGTTAGAACATATCAGCGGCTAGCTGACACCCCACCTCCGGTAAGTTTTGCACTTTTAGCATTTAATTTTCCTTATTTTTTGTGTTTTCATAGACTAGGTTAGACATTGACAATTTAAAATGATGTACTTAGGTGTCACAATTGATAGATTCATAGGTGTAAAACATTGCACTTGTATTTAGGGTTCTTTGTAACCAGTTCGCACTTAGATGGTGAATGATGCACTTGATGTTTCATTCGCCGCACTTAGTGAAAGAAAATAATGCACTTGTCTGTCACTTTGAAATACTTAATCGAGCCACACTTGGCTAAGTGAAATGTCGCACTTTACTTTCTTGATGGAAAATGAATGCTTTATAGATGGTATGAATGCATTTTTTACTCTTTTTTGGACTTTTTGTGGAATAAAATGAAATTTTATTATGTATGTGTATGTCTTACATAGCTTAGATGTATGGTAGATCTAATTGAGTGCATATAGAGTGATTGTGTGTCTTTTACTGCATATGTAGATTATGGATGATGTCCTTTTGATGTGTGAGATTCATCCCGACCAACTTTCCTATAGACATAGACTGAGTGGTGAGGAGCGTGAACACCTTAATAGCCTCAGATTTTTACATGTTATTGTACGCCTCTCTCTCCAGTTTCCCACAGCTTTCCAAGGGTGGGGGTTAGTAGCAAAGGTTCACAAGTGAATGCAAATCAAGTACGCAATAGCTACTAAACGAATAGCAGAAATGTGAGCAATAAAATGTACAAACAAGGGAAAGGAAGACAAGTAAATGCAAACCCCTTGATGTTTGAAGCTTCTATTGTTTGTACATTTTATTGCTCACATTTTTGTTATTCATTTAGTAGCTATTGCGTACTTGATTTGCATTCACTTGTGAACCTTTGCTACTAACCCTCACCCTTGGAAAGCTGTGGGAAACCGGAGAGAGAGGCGTACATTTTGGTGAAGCCAACGTGAACAAACAACCCAAATATCTCTTGCAGACGAAGAAACGAATAGATCAACCACGGCCGTATGGTCGCAAATTTGAAAATCTCACTTTTCTTTGATATCTGTACTATTTCACAGTTGCTGGAATTTTTCTGCAATCGCTCACACTGTGCCGCAATCGACTGGTTTAATACCACAATTGATTGCAGGCTTCCGTAGTTATTCTAGCCATTTTCTTGTCTCTGACTTATGGTATTTTACCGTAATCATCTGATCCGTGCCGCAATCGCAAGGATTTTACCGCAATCATGATAATTCTACCGCAATTGTCCGATCCGTGCCGCAATCGATAGCATTTTACCGCAGTTGCAAATTAATTACCGCAATCGATAGCATTGTGCCGCAGTTGAAAGTTTATTACCGCAATCGATAGAATATTACCGCAGTTGCAGGAAGATTGCCGCAATCGCACAAATATAGCAAATATCAGATCCAAGTCTTCTACACATCTACTTTTTAATTGACATTCTTTGTGGTTTCTGTGCAGGATTGGATCAAAGGTCATCAAGGACAGAGGAGGGTAAGTTTTGGTAAGCACCATTTCAT
>MU225316.1:1052091-1063206 GCA_018584345.1 Thuja plicata
TTTAAATAATTGGATTTAAACTATAGGAAATTGAATTTAATTGATTAAATATTGGTAAATAATCATTTAAATGTTAATTAATTAAATAAAATTAATTATTTAATTAATGTTGAGAATTGGATTAGATGATTTGAGAAAGATGAATTTAGAAGAAAATAGATGATTAATTAATGATTAAAAAACCATTAATTAATAGATGAAAATTAGGGTTTTAATGTAAAGTTGCAAGCCTGTCCATTTTAGGGTGTCTACAGTGGTGCACCTATAGAAGCAAAAGAGGGTGTGGGAGAGCAGGAGGCTTATATTGATGTGATTGGTAATAGTTCAAAGGAGACTGAGAGTACTGGCAATAGAAGTGTCTTTTCCAGTAGCGATGACGAGATGGAGGAGACAGTAGGAGGTGATGAGATCAATCTAGTGGATATTTCCATAGGTGATGATGATACAAGTTTGATGGATGTATCCATGGGGGTTTTGAAAAGGTCACACAAGATGTACCCATGAGAGAAGAGGGACCTAGTTTTGACATTGACTATGCAGATCTAGATAGTTTGAGACAAAATTGTTGAGACTTACAGGGTTAGTATGATTGAATACTAAGGAGGGTTAGTTGAGTAGAGGTGAGGGCTATTGAGGAAGATGGTAGGGCACATGAGGAGGATACAGAGATTCACTAGTATGTTGGAAGGGTGAATACCTTAGATAAGAGGATGGAGAGGATAAAGAGGGAGATGGATGGGGAGATGGAAAGTATGAGGGTCAAGATACAGGCAATGGAGGAAAGAGGGAAGAGTGTTGGAAATAGATGCTAGAGCTAGGGCCATAGAGATAGAAGTTAGGGACTTTATTGCCAGTTTTTAGGATGCTACTACTCAACAAATCATTGGTAGATACTTTGAGGCAGGAATAGAGAGGGATGGGAAGACTCTGTAGATGTAGATGGACATTGATTATTGGTGGGGAATATGAGCAGGTTTTTCCAGTAGCATAGAGGATTCCTAGTTACACCCCATCTCATTGATCCTAGTGGACACATAGATCAAAGGGCAAAGATGTAGTGGTTAAGCCTAGAAGAGCATCACCATCAGTGACAGATGCTCCTCAAATACATAGAGAGGCTCAAAATTCTATTTTAGTACCACCAAGGCCTCCCAAACCAGAGGGAAAAGGAAATTCCAGTTGATTCTGGATAGACACTTTTTTGCATATATTTTGTGAGCTTGCAAGCTCTCCTTATGTTGTACCATGACACATTTTGAGTTATTTACATATATATATGATGCAATTTTGGTGGCCTTATATGATATGTTTATGATCTATTATGCTTTATGTATGCACATGATGTCTATGAGATTATATGATTTATGATATGGTCCTTCATGTATGCATTTCCTATTATGATGTGATGTCATGATGATTCGTTATTCACTTTAATGTTTTGTATTATCATATGCACTTTATGCGATGCCATGATTATCTATGATGCAGATATGATGATAGATTATGCTACATGATCTACATGTGTTTTTCAATGCTTGTATATATTGGATGAATGCATTTATGATGCGTACTATATGATCTATGATGTATCCAAACTAACATGTAGTATGTATATTTTTTTGTTTGTATCATGATACTTTATATTAAGGATTTTGTTAAGACTGACAGAGAGAACTTTTAGTAGTGATAGATAGGAAAATGAGAGAGAAATATGAGAGAATTAATCTTGATTTTTTTTGGTTTTTAACCAGCTTTGAACTCCAACATATAAATGAGAAATTTATTTCATCGTTGAGACAATTTTACTATAGAAAAATTTAATATCATTATATCAAGATATTAATGATCCAGACATGACTATCCTTTTGCATTCTAACAAGCACTCGAAATAGACAAGGAATGTGGGTTGATTCATCTAGGTTTGGCGCTAAGAGTTGAGGTATGTGTTGTGTATCACAACGGAATTATCTATTGAAATATGATTTTCAATTAGATATCACATGTGGATGTGAAGGATCTTACCACATACACCTGAAATTCTCTTTTAAGACTTCATGGCCAACATCCCACAGACAACAGACAAAAAGATAATGTTAGAATAACTGAGGGGGGTGAATCAGTGGCCTCAATAATTAATCCAATAAATCAACCCAAAAACCTTATACCACAAATATAAACCACTAGTTATCTTTAGTCCTACAAGATGTATGCCCTTAAATAATATTATCAAATAACTATTGCTCGGAGTATACTGTTTATCCTTTTTCTTAAGCTTTACCAAATAGCAGTCTAGTCTTTATCGAAATACAGTAAATAACTTAGTGTTTACCGATCAATCCTATTTTAGTAATGTGTAAAGAAAAAAATCAAAGCAATGAACCATATACACATTTTACACATGGATTTTTAATGTGGAAACCCTATTAGGGGAAAAACCACTTGGTATTGGCAACCCAAAATTTTCACTCTTTTGAAGTGAGCTCGGTGAAGATCCAACCCTGTTAAAGGTTACAAACACACTGTTAAGTGCGACCTTGTTAGAGAATTTAAAACTAACAATTTTTCACTTGATACTTGGCATTCACTACGCTATCTTCATGAGAAACCTTTTGATACTCCTTGGGATGTATCTCAATATATAAAGGATGGTTATATCCTACTCTGTTAAGAGATTTTCTGAATCAATGGTTAAACTGAATAAGTATATGATCTCCTCATAAATACAACTTAATCTTTGCAGATATTTAGACCTATTGTAAGCTCATAAGACATTGTTTATCACTGTTCTCTTCAATTCCTTTTCTCAACTTCTTTATGCTCGATGAATGATGTTGCTTCTTTGTTGCTCGGTGTCCACAGAAATCTTAGCTTTGTTCTTCAACTTATTTGATCAAATATGTATGAAGACTTCTATCTTCACCAGAATTATCTTCAGCATCCTCTCTTCTTTGATAATGAGTTAGCTTGTCTCTTTTATAGACATGATTTCACCATTTCTAAGTCCTTGTCTTTCTTGTTCTTGATGTGATCCAAAAATATCACCATACTTGCTTTAAAGATTGCTTTAGTTTTATCCTGTAGATTTCTTCTTGAGAACTGGACTAAAACTAGTTTTAAATATCTAGCTTATATTTGGATTTTAACTTTTTGATGAAAACAATGTAATCAAACAGTTAACTCTATATTTAGCTCTTTCTAGCTAAGTCTTTTTTCATTCTTGAACTTCAGTTCTAATTGGTTTTTAACTCCTTGTTTTCTCAGTCTTGACTTTAGCTGTCCTTCGACATATCTATCTGTTAGGGTTGTCTGTTCGTCGGGAAATACTATGACTTTTAGTTCTGCTCGGGTATCACTTTGGTTTTGCTTGGTAATGCTTTCTTGGATATCTTTCTCATGTATCATTGTGACTCTTCTTGGGGTTATCTATCTTTCGGTGTGCACTGTCTATCAGTGTTTGTTGTCACTGGGTGTATACTAAAATCTTATGCATTACTAATAACATAACCTTTATCTCTTTGGTTCTTTGAAGGATTTGACAATATGTATATGAGTAATCAAAGTATATCAAGTTGGCATCAATGGAAATACAATACATTAACTGATTTAATGTCTTGCATTAACTTTCTGGAGCTTAGTGATCATCAAATTAATATATTCAAACATTCAATCAGTTATAGTTCATCAATCTCTCCCTTTGGCATCGATGGAAACATAATACATAATACTAATACAATATGAAATATATTGGTTGTAGTTCATCAATTTCTACCAAACTTTTTTTTCTATAACCAATGCAAATGTTTGACTCTCGGTAAGCTCTTGTAGCTTAGATTTGATTCTTGTTAAGTACATTCTGCATTCTTCATTCCCTTCACTAGATAGATGTATAAAATTTTGACTTTGTCTCTCCCTTTGTTGTAGAATCTCTTCTCCCTTTTCTGGATAAATATGCATTTTTTAACTTTTCAAATTCTCTCCCTTAGATGGATGTTTCTTTGAATCTTTCTCTGATGTTTTCTCTCCCTTTGACTGTTCCTCTCCTTGATGGATGATTATGATAGATATTTCATATCTCTTTTTCCTTTGACAGAAATATAATCCATATTCATTTAGTACATCTCTCCCTTTGAATACTTTTGATAGATATTTCATATGGATATAATCTCTCCCTTAAGTCATCTCTCCCTTTGACAGCAATGCCAAACTAAATCTCTCTCTCTCTCTCTTTTTCATCATATATTCCTTGAATTTCCTTTCCATCAACAATGTATCTCTGTAGTAGCCAACATTTTCTCTGGTGTTCGGTGCAGATAAGTACCTTTTTGTATACTGATATATCTTTACAGTCCATCTCTTTGCTTGCATCAACATGAATGATCTTGTGATTGTGTGTAGGCTGATGCAACCTCCTAGTTATCTTAGTGACCAGTAGACAGTATCTTTGGGAAATGGATTTGTGAATATGTCCACTAGTTGTTCCTTGGATTGAACATATTCTAGTATCACCTCTTTCTCCTTCCCTTTTTTCTCAGAAGTAATGATACTTTATAGCAATATTTTTTGTCTTAGCATGCATGACTGGGTTCTTTGAAATATTTATTGCACTTGTATTATCACAATAGATAATCACTGGTTCAAGAATTTTCATATTCATACCTTCCAGTAATTGCTTGATCCATGCAATGTTAGAGCAATTTGTAGCAGAAGCCACATATTTTGCTTCTACAATAGATTGTGAGATGCATCCTTGCTTCTTACTTATCCATGTGACAAGTCTATCACCGATAAAGAATGCTCCTCTTGCTGTGCTCTTTCTTTCATCTAAGTTTCCAGCCCAATCAGCATCTGTATATACTGGAAGCTAAAATTTTCCTTCTCTTTTATACCATAATCCATAGTCCTCGGTATTCTTTATATATCTCATAATTCTTTTGACAACAGTCATGTGTGATTCCTTGGGATTAGCAGAGAATCTTGCAACTATTCCTACTGCATGTACTATGTCTGGTCTAGTATGTACAAAATACATGAGTTTTCCAATCATAGATCTATATAGGGTCTAATTTACCTTGGTTGACTTGTCTTCCTTTGTCAGCTTGCATCCAGTTGCCATAGGTGTTCCATCTGGCTTGGAGTCCTCCATCTTGAATATCTTGAGAACTTCCTTGATTTATTTGGATTGCGTGATGTGTATGTCTGCATCTTGTTGAAGAATTTGTAGACCAAGAAAGAATTTGATCTCCCCAACAATTGACATCTCAAACTCTTTTCTCACTTCAGCAACAAATTATTTGCATAACATATCATTACCACCAAATATGATATCATCAACAAATATTTCAGCAATAAAAATATTATCATCGGTATCTTCTAAATATAGATTATTGTTTTCACTTATTCTTACAAATCCAATACTTATGAGATATCAGTGAAGTCTTTCATACCATGCTCTCGCTGCTTGTTTCAATCCATACAAGGCTTTGTGTAGTCTACAAACCATGTTTCTCTTGTTAGGATAAACAAACCCTTCGGGTTGTTCAATGTATACCTCTTCTTCTAGTATTCCATTTAGTAATGCAGATTTGACATCCATTTGGTATACCTTGAATCCTTTGTATGCAACATAAGCAAGTGGAATTATGACTCCTTCTATTCTAGCAATGGGTGTAAAGGTTTCTCCATAGTCAATACCTTCTTCTTGTGCATACCCTTTGCATACTAATCTTGCTTTGTTCCTTGTGACTTCTCCATTCTCATTCAGCTTGTTTTTGAATATCCATTTGGTACCAATGACATTTTTTTCATCTGGTCTAGGTACTAATATCCATGTTCTATTCTTCTCTATCTGTTCTATCTCTTCATTCATAGCACTCACCCATTCTTCATTTTCAAGTACAGTATTAACAGATTTAGGCTCAAAATCACAAATTAAACATCTAGTGTTCAATGACTTACTTCTTGTTCTCATTCCATCCTTTTTGTCTCTTATGATTTGGTTCTATGGATGGTGTCTTCTAACATACTTGGAAAGTACCGGTTCATCTCTTTATTCATCATTATGATCATCATCTTGACCTTCATTTTGATCTCCATCACTTAGCGCATCATTTTGAGCAGTTTCCTGATTTTCAGTGTTTGTAGCTTGATGCTTGAGTGCATTATTCCATTGCTTGGAAGAGATACACTATTTCTTGGGCAGAGTGTCAGGTTCTTCAGTGTAGAAAAAGTTGTTGTAGTCTTCTGGTTCTTTTTTGTTTTCCTCATCATTTTTCTCAGCAAATTCATCTAATTTGACATTTTCACTTTCAATTATTTTGTTAGAGGATTTGTTAAGACATTTATAAGCCTTGCTTTTGGTATAGTAACCTAGAAATATTCCTTCTTCACCTTTAGAGTCAAGCTTTTGATTTCTATCATCTTTCAAAACATAACATTGACTACCAAAAATTCTAAAGTAACTTACATTGGGTGTATGTCCATACCATAGCTCATAATGTGTCTTATTGGTGTCTTTCTTCAATTGAACTATGTTCAATGTGTAGACAGCAGTACTGACAGCTTCTGTCTAGAATTTTTGAGTGATGCCTTTCTCAATCATCAGTGTTCTGGTACAATCAACAATGGATCTGTTCCTTATTTCAGCGATCCCATTTTCTTGTGGTGTTCTTGGTGTAAAAATATATCTTTGAATTCCATGCTCACTACAGAAGTTAGTGAATTCATCAGAAATAAATTCTCCTCCTCTATCTGATCTTAAGAATTTCAGTTCCTTACCACTTTGTTTTTCTACAATAATTTTATACCATTTAAACATCTTGAATACTTCTGATTTCTCTTTTAAGAACCTAACTGTCATCATTCTAGAATAATCATCAACAAAGAGAATGAAATATCTATCACCATAGTAACTCTTTGTTCTCATTGGTCCACATAGGTTAGTATGGACTAATTCTATAATAGCATTAGATGTGTAGGTTTTTCTCTTGAAACTACACTTTGTCATTTTACCTTTTTGACAATTCTTACACATGACATGGTCAGGTTTTGACATGCTCAGTAAGCCTCTTACTTTCCTTTTATTTCTTATCCTAGTCATATTTTCAAAATTCACATGACATAATCTTTTATGCCACAACCATATGTCTTCATTTCTAGTCATTAAACAAGTGGTGTTTGTATCATCAATATAGAATAGGTTACCTTTTGTCTGTTCACCAGTTCCAATCAACCTTCTCGATTCATTAAAGATATTTGCCTTTTTGTTGTGAAATGCAACTCGGTGACCTGTGTTATTCAGTTGTGAAACACTCAATAGATTATAATTAAGTCCTTTCACCCAATATGCATTTTCACATCTGATCATATTATTCAACATTATGGTTATGTAACCTTCAACCGGACAGGGTGATTCATTACCCATTCTTACTGATCCACCATTATAATATTCAAAAGTTTCAAAATTTTCCTTATCTCTAGTCATGTGGTGAGTACAACCACTATCAATAATCTAGACATCATTTTTACTAACCTTAGATATTAGTGTAGTCTCAACATACCTTTCTTCTTTGTCTAAATCATCCTTCATGACAACAAATACCACCTCAATATCTTCATTAGATTCGCTGTCAATATTTCCATCTTTGTTCTCAGCCAGGTAACAAGATTTCTTCCCTTTCTTCTTGTAGCCTCGGTTGTCTCTTCTGTCAAATTTTCAGTTGCCTCGGTAATCTCTATCATCACCTCTGTCAAACTTCTTTTCATATGATCTGTCATTATTTCTATCTTCTTTTCTTTTGTTAGGACATCTAGCAACAAAGTGTTCAATCTCTTTACAATTAAAACATACCAATGGTAATTTACCTTTGTATCTATACCTTTGCCTCTTTGCAATCTTCTAGCCATTAATGCTTCAATCTCTTCAAGTTCTTGGTCATCACTATCACTTTCACTAGCATTTCTCATAGTGTGTTTATGACTTGATTTACTTATCTTTAGAGAAGATTCGAATGCGGACTCAATAGATGGTAATAAACTGTTGTCAAAGTTATTCATCTCAAATTAAATATGTCTACCAATCAAACTATCTAGAGTGACATTGTTATTTTCTACTGCTCTCATTTCTTGTATAGAAAATACTCTAATAGCATACACAGGAAATAGGGTTCTTAGGATTTTACTTACCACTATTTCTTCTTCAAGTACACCTCCTACTCCTCAGATATCTTTGACTACCTATTTGATTTTTCTAGTGTACTGAGTGATATTTTCTCCTTCTTTCATTCTTAGGTCATCAAACTTTCTTCTTAGGATTTCTGCCTTAGCTCTTAGCACATTTGCATCTCCTCCATGTACTAGCTTCAATTTGTCCCACATTTTCTTTGTAGTGGTGCATGTTTTGACATCTTCAAATTCAGCATCGGAGAGAGATGAAGCAAGTTCTATCATCATAGAATTATTCTCATGCTTTTCTCTGATTTGATCAACCGGTCCAGTAGGTAAAACAAATTCAATATCTAAGTATTGAGTAACATCTTTTCCAATACCTATAGGTGGAGTCTTATCCTGCTTTTCCATGATGCAAAGTTATCCTTGTTCAACTTAGGGACATCCATTTTTCTCATCTTGTGATCTTTTGCTTGAGTCTTTAAACTCCCTTTCTAAGAACACAAGCTCTGATACCAATTGTTAGAATAACTGAGAGGGGGGTGAACCAGTGGCCTCAAAATGAATCCAATAATTCAATCCAAAACTTTATACCACATATATAAACCTCTAGTTATCTTCAATCCTACAAGATGTGTACCTTTAAATAATCTTATCAAATAACTACTACTCGGAGTATACTGTTTATTCATTTTCTTAAGATTTACTGAATAGCAGTCTAGTCTTTACCGAAATACAGTAAATAACTTAGTGTTTACCAATCAATCCATTTTTAGTAATGTGTAAATAAAAACATCAAATCAATGAACCATATACACATTTGACACATGGATTGTTAACATGGAAACCCTGTTAGGAGAAAAACCACTTGGGACCAGTAACCCAAAATTTTCACTCTTCTGAAGTGAGCCCGATGAAGAGCCAACCTTGTTAAAGGTTACAAACACACTGTTAAGTGCAACCTTGTTAGAGGATTTAAAACTAATATTTTGTCACTTGATATCTGGCATTCACTATGCTATCTTCATGAAAAACCTTGTGATACTCCTTGGGATATATCTCAATATATAAAGGATGGTTAGATCCTACTTTGTTAATAGATTTTTTGAATCAATGGTTAAATTGAATCAGTTGACGATCTGTTCATAAATACAACTTAATCTTGCAGATGTTCAGATCTATTGTAAGATCATAATACATTTCTGGTCAATGTTTCTCTTTTGTTCCTTTGCTCCACTTCTTTTTTCTTGGTGAATGTTGTTACTTCTTTGTTGCTCAGTGTCTGCAGAAAACTTTAGCTCTGTTCTTCAGCTTGTTTGATCAGGTCTGTATGAAGACTTCTATCTTCACTAGAATTCTGTTCAACATCCTCTTTTTCATAAAGAATTATCTTGTCTCTTTTATAGACATGATTTCACCATTTCTAAGTCCTTGTCTTTCTTGTTCTTGACGTGATCCACAAATATTTCCATTCTTGCTTTAAAGCATGCTTTAGTTTTATCCCGTAGATTTCTTCTTGACAACTGGAATAAAACTAGATTCAAATCTCTAGCTTATCTCTAGCTTTTAACTGTTTGATGAAAACAACGTAATCAAACAGTTAACTCCATATTTTATCTATTTTCAGCTAAGTCTTTTTTCATTTCTGAACTTTCATTCTTATCAGTGTTTAACTCCTTGTTTGCTCGGTCTTGATTTCAGTTGTCCTCGGGCATTTCTGTTCGTTGGGATTGTCTATTCATCAGGTAACACTATGAATTTCATGTATGCTCAGGTATCACTTTGGTCCTTCTTGGTAATGCTTTCTCGGGTATCACTGTGACTCTTCTCGGGGTTCTCTATCCATCGGTGTGCATTGTTTGTCGATGTGTGTTGTCACTTGGTGTTTACTAAACTTTTACGCATTACTGATAACATAACCTTTGTCTCTTTGGTTCTTTGAAGTCTTTGACAATATGTATATAACCAATCAGATTATATCAAGTTGACATCAATGACTATACAATACATTAACTCATTTAATGTCTTGCATTAACTTTCTGTAGCTTGGTGATCATCAACTTAATATCTTCAAACATTCAATCAGTTATAGTTCATCACTCTATGTCGTATTTTAATTGATTTTCACATGTGTGATTGAAATGCTTGACATAATATTTCATTTTAAATTCAAGATTTTTTGACCACAAAGTCGCTTTGACTTTTTCTCTCACATATCTTTTAATTTCTAGCACTAGAAGCAATAAAAATGAAGAACTTCTAAATCAATTGTTGTGAGACTAAAAAAACATTACTCGCTAGTGAAAGGTCTTGGCAGAGTATACCCCTTTATAGTTTAGTTTTAAATTTCATCTATTAAATTGTATATGTGGCAAGCTCTCAGCGGAAAGATGCACTTCTAAACTGTCTAAATGGAGACTCGGGGTTTGTAGTTAGCCTGCTTTGAACATTTTTGTTGCATTACTATTTTGGTATTGTGCAATAACTTAGAAGCATTACCATATTTTAAAGTATGTTTTGAAGCACTTCATAGAAATATTTATAACTTACACAAGCTTATAGAAAGATTATTGAGCAGATGTTTAATATTATTGCAGTGAAGAATCTTTTTCCTTTTGCACCTTTGTCTCTTCGCATTAATTCAAGCTATTATATGACTTTTGTATTATTTTTTCTAAATAATTATTTTGTGCATTGCACCAATTTTAATTTTTCTTTTGCATACATGTTTGTGCTTTTATCCTTGAAAGGAAATTTGAGAAAAGATAAATATAAGCTGCAAAAATTGAACACAAATAATAGGGTGCTTCTTCTTTTTCAATCAAATACATCTCACTTATATAGGAGTTCAATCTCCTATATTATAGGTAACTTCCAAAACAACTTTCCTAAATATATTGAATTTTTTAAGAAAACATATTTGTACCAATTATATATTAAGGGTGATCCCAC
>MU225316.1:1063306-1074293 GCA_018584345.1 Thuja plicata
TATATATTTTGAATTGATTTGAATGGTTTTTTTCTCCCACTAAAACTTCTATGTTGCTTGCTATGTTACTGAAAATGTCATTTTCAAAAAGTTACATTGACTTCATAGAGCGTAACTTTTTTTCTAAAATAGATATTAATGTGATTCTTTCAAATTTGGTTTTGTAACATCCATACGGAGGGCATGCAATTGGTTTGATGATATTATCATGATAATTACATATTTTATGAATGTTTGAAGTAGAGTAAACTGTAATTTTGACATACCTTGACTACATAGCTTATAAATTGTTGTGTATTTATCAAAAATGAATTTTTTTTTTATAGAAATTAGACTCAAAGTCGGAGGGCACTGTTATTTTTCAAAAAAAAAATCTCTTTTCTACTATTTTTCATTGAACATCAAACTTGGAGGTTTATATTCGATAAAAAACCTACATTTGATGCACGTCAAAAACATAGACCTAATTAATTCAAAAATTGTCAAATCTATATTCATTAGAAAGCTCATTCAGAGTACTTGTGCGATGAAAAAGGAAATTTCCTTATTATTCCA
This sequence comes from Thuja plicata, assembly GCA_018584345.1. NCBI lineage: Eukaryota > Viridiplantae > Streptophyta > Pinopsida > Cupressales > Cupressaceae > Thuja > Thuja plicata. The sequence goes on from MU225316.1 coordinate 1,063,862, forward strand.
TTTGAGCCCCACGATTGAGCCCCGAAGCCATGAAAACTTCAGATTTGTGTCAACCTCTGCAAATGGCCTCTAATCAGAGACTTTCGATCAAAACTATTTAGTTTCAATCGAAACTACTTTCTATCAAAAGTAATTTCATGATTTCACGTTTGTTGACCATTTACCCAAGTAGTTTCGATAGAAAGTTAGAGATGACTTTCGATAGAAACCCATGTCGGCCTATTTGGTGCCATTTCGGGTTCAGAACGATTACATATAAATAAATATATGTTTTCTTCATCTTATTAATTTGAAAGTTGCAAAATAATTTGCATTTTGGAAAAGGAAGACTTTTGAAATTGAATTTTTTCAAAATTTAGTGGAACAATTTTTCAACTTGTGATGGGAAATAAAAAGAGAAGACTAAATTAAATTACATGACATTATTTAGAAGAGACTGAACAAAGACTACGTGAAGAAGCTCGGGAAAGATATTATCATAAGAAACAAGATATGTCTATATATCTATTTATCTCTGTGTGTGGATATTTTAAGTTGATGGTTATGACTTATCTTAATGAAACATGTAAGCATGATATTGCAATACCTAATTAGACCTAATTTGATAAATAAGACCTATTAGGACATAATTAGACCTAAGACCCTAAATCCTACCTAATTAGACCTAAGAACCTAAACCCTAAACCTCAGAAACCCTACCTAATTAGACCTAGATTAGGTCATAATTAGACCTATGACCTAATTAGACCTAATTATGACCTAATTAGCCCTAAGACCTAATTAGAGATCTATTAGGACCTAATAATACCTAATATGAGTAATAGTCCTGAACTAATAGGAACTAAATTATGACGTAATTTGTTATTTAGTAATAAGATGTAAGAGTGTCCCTTAAGACCAAATACTCAAGACTAATTAGTGCATAAATAATTTAAGACCTACTTATACCTTTAATACCTAATATGAGTAATAGACGTACTAGTTCCTAATATTACCAATAGGACCCATTTAGATCCAATTAGACCCTTTAGGACCTAATTAGATCCAATTAGACCCTTTAGGACCTAATTATATCCAATTAGAAGGTATTAGGATCTAATTAGATCCAATTAGACCCTTTACGACCTAATTAGACATAATTAGACCCAATTAGACCTATCAAGACCTATGATAGGTTATATGACCCCTTAAGACCCCATTAGACCCACTTGGACCCAATTAGACCCTTGATTGTACCAATTAGACCTAATTAGACCTAATTATACCTATTAGAGTTGATGACAATTATTCGATTATGTATTGTCATTGATGTTTACACAAATTTAGTGATGTTACACAAATATCTATACATAAACCGAGCACAGTCAGTGTATGCCAAGTTCTCTCAGGCATTGAAGAAGAACAAAGTGATTTTCAATTCTAACCGAGTTCACTCGGGAAATACAGTAACGCTCGGGCATTGAAGGATTACAATGTTAACCGAGTTATGCACTTAGTGTTAGCCAACTAACAGAAGTTTACATTTTATGTTTAATTGGTTACATGCACCTGACGGACTTAAGTTTTATTATTTATTTGGAAGGTTATTCAAGACGACTTGACAAAGCCTATCATATATATACAAGGTCAAGTTTAGATTGAATGTGTGTAAGTGGAAGTAATAAGCAAAAATATATGGCAGAGTTTTGATATGAAGAGTGAAGGCGAAATCAGATGGGATTTTGATTAAGAATGAAACATAGAGAGATGCAATAGAATATTTGATCAGTAAGGATCCATTTTAAAACTAGAGCAGAGATCTAAATCAGCAAAGATAGTTGCTTCATCAAACAGGTCAATCCATTGTTACTCTCTAACAATTGTAGCAGTGATCCAAATATCTTTACAGAGTAGACTTAACAGTCTTTCATAAATCTTCTCACAAGGTAACATTTATACATTCAAGTGTTTGAAGACCTCTAACAAGACCACTCCTTACACGGTGATTAAATCCTCTAACAGGGTCACACCTAATAGTGTATTATTGTAAATTTTAACAGGGTTGGCTCCTAAAAGGGCTCACTTCAGAAGAGTGAAAATAGTAACTAGTTGCAATTGGTGGTTTTTCCCAAATTGGGTTTCCCCGTTAAATCTTGGTGTTATCTATGTACATGTTATTTTATTTATGATTTATGTTTCTACACTTAATCACTAAAGGATAATCACAGTTAATATCTTAAGATTTTCTTTGTTAACTGAGTAATAGAATAATATCTTTATTAATCGAGGAATAGTGATAAGTTTGATTAAGACATCTAGGGGACTTGGATTTTTTTTTGTGGTAACTGATTCACCCCTCCCCTCTCAGTTACTCAACTCATTTCCAACAATTGGTATCAGAGCATTTGGTTCTTTCAGGGAAGGTTTCAAGGCCTAAGCTAAAGATCATAGATGTCTTACAGAAGGGAGATCCCCAAGCTTAACAAAGACAAATTCGCTACATGGAAAGATTTGATGAGGCTACATCTATCTACTATCGGAGACACTGGTTTGCAATTCATAGATCACAAGTATGTGGAACCACCGAGACCTATGTCTATGGATCAGATGATGGACATGAAGAATCATAACATAATGATGATTGATATAGCTTCCTCACTTAGCTATTCCAAATTTGATGAATTCAAGGACTGCCCTACTACTTATGATATGTGGAAGAAACTACATGAGATACATGGAGGAGCTGACAATGTAAAGAGAGCCAAATAATAAAGTCTCAGAGGTCAGTTTGATCAGATGAAAATGAAAGAAGGAGAAGACATTACAAAATACAGTGAAAGAATCAAGAAAAGTGTCAGTACCATCAGAGCTGCTAGTGAAAAAATTGAAGACAAAAAAAGTGTTTATTAAGGTATTGAGAACTTTACTTCCTATCTATGCTATTAGAGTTTCAGCTATTCAATATAGATGAGGTACAGTAATGATATAACTTTAGATGCATTGGTTAGAAGGCTTACAACTTTTGAGTTGGACAATTTTGACAATTATTCTCCTAATCCTAGCAATTTTGAGTCTGCATTCAAAGCTAAATTAAACCTTGGTAAGATGGAAAGAAACTCAAAAGGAAAATAAATTAACAGTGATAGTGATGATGATTCTGATGATGAAGATCTGGAAGTCATTGAAGCATTACTTGCAAAGAGATATGCCAAAGGAAAGTACAAAGGATGAATACCATTGATTTACTTTTCGTGTAATGAAGTTGGTCACATTGCTACTAAGTGCCCAAAAAAAGAAGACAAAGATGAGAAAAAGTTCAACAAGTACAAAGGCAAGAAGGATTTCAAGAGTTACAAAAGCTACAAGGACAAAGGTAAGAAATATTTTTATATTGCAAAAGATTCTGATAGTGATGAAGATGAAGATGAAATGGTTTACATTGCTATTAAGGATGAGTCAGACAATGAAGATAATGAAAAGACTACACTTTACTCTCATATTAGCAAGAATGACACTTGGATAATTGATAGTGGTTGTTCTCACCACGTGATTGGTGATTAAACTAAATTTGAACATATTGAGCACTATGATGGTGGGAGTGTCAGTTTTGATAATGATGAACCTTTCTATGTGAAAGGTAAAGGTTGTATTTCTCTAACTGAAGGAATCAAATGTGATAATGCTTATTGGGTTGAAGGACTAAGGCGTACTCTAATAAGTGTGGCACAACTGAATAACATTGGTTTCAAGTTAGAATTCATGAATGGTAAGGCCAAGCTCCTGGATGGTAAGGGAAATCTAGTTGGAACAGGCAGGAAAACAAAAGGTAATCTATTCCATCTTGATCTCACTAAAAGTTCATGTTTTATTGCACAAGTAGAATAAAGTTGGTTATGGAATAAAATTTTGTGTCATGTGAATTTTGATAACCTGGTCAACATAAGAAAGAACAAAAGAGTAAGAGGTATTCCTAATATGAAGGAACCTGAACTAACAATATGAAAACAATGTCGAATTGGGAAGATGGGCAAAACTAGTTTCAAGAGTAAGAAGTACAGCATAGAAGAAGTCTTGGAGTTAGTACATATAGATCTATGTGGACCAATTGGAACAACAAGTTACACAAGAGAGAAGTATTTCATTCTATTTATTAATGGCCATTCCAGAATGATGACTATTATGTTTCTCAAAGAAAAATCAGAAGCTTTTCGAGAGTTTAAGTGGTACCTTGCCAGAGTTGAGAAGGAAATAGGAAATAAACTTAAATCCTTAAGATCTGATAGAGGAGGTGAATTCATTTCCAATGAGTTCAATGAATTATGCAATGAAAGAGGAATCAAGAGACAAGTATATGCCCCAGGTACACCACAGAAAAATGGGATAGCAGAAAGAAGAAACAAATCTATTATGGATGGTGTAAGAACATTGATGATTGAAAAGAGTGGTGTAACCAAATACTGGAAGGAAGCTATCAACACTGCAATTCACACCTTGAACAGAGTTCAACTGAAGAAAGGTACTGAGAAGACACCTTTTGAATTATGGTATGGCTATAAACCCAATGTTCGTTATTTCAAAGTATGTGGAAGTAAATGTTACATCTTGAAGGAAGCAAGAAATGGAAAATTTGATGTAAAAGGTGATGAATTTATATTCCTAGGATACTCCTGCAAAAGCTAAGCATATAAATGTTTGAATCTTCTTACTCATAAATTCATAGAAAGTGTACATGTAAAGATTAATGAGTTTGTAGAGAGAAGTGAAGAATAGGGCAGTAAAGAGCCTGAGGAATACATAAACTTTGTGTATTATGAACCTGATACTATACCTAAGACACAAGTAATGGTGAGTCGACAACAACCTTCTCAACCACTGAATTCATCAACAAAAACCTTTTTACAACATGTGCAACCCAAGCTGCTAACTAAAGAACCCAAGTCTCAGACTAAAGAAACTGATTCACAGACAGAGGGAACTGAGTCGCAGACAGAGGCACTCGAGTCTGAGATAGAGGCACCTGAGTCTCAGACAGTGGAACCCAAGTGTCAGATAGAAGAGAAAAATAGAATGTTTGAACATGGTGAACCAAGTGAAACAAACCCATAATCAAAGAGGAAGGAACCGGTATTTGCCAAATATGTCAAAACGCATCATGCACTTGAGAAAATAATTGGAACTGAGTCACAGATAGAGGCACCCGAGTCTGATACAGAGGCACCTGAGTCTCAAACAGTGGGTATTAGACATAAGAGAAGAATAGAATGTTTGAATATGTTGAACAAAGTGGAACAAGCCCAAAATCAAAGAGGAAGGAACCTGTACTTGCCAAATATATCAGAAGGCATCATGCACCTGAGAAAATAATTGGAGATCAAACATAAGGTATAATGACAAGGAACAAAATTAAAGGTACATGTTTTCTTAGTGAAATTGAACCTAGATCCATTAAAGCTACATTGAATGATGAAATTTGGATAGAAGCCATGATTGAAGAAACTGAGTAGATAGAAAAGAACAAAACCTGGACTCTTGTACCTAGACCAAAAGAAAAGAATGTGTTTTCTACTGAGTGGGTTTTCATAAACAAGATGAATGAAAAAGGTGAAGTTTCCAGAAACAAAGCAAGATTAGTGTGTAAAGGATATTCTCAAGAAGAGGTATTGATTATCGAGAAACTTTTTCTCCTATTGCAAGACTTGAAGGAGTCAGAACTCTTCTGGCATACGCAACACATAAAGGATTTAAGGTATGCCAAATGAATGTAAAATCTGCATTCATGAATGGAATTCTAGAAGAGGAAGTCTATACTGAGAAACCTAAAGGTTTTGTTGATCCTAAAAAAAAAATATGGTTTGCAAATTGCATAAAGCCTTGTATGGATTGATGCAATCTCTTAGAGCCTGGTATGAAAGATTGCATGATTACCTAGTAAGTATTTTATTTCAGAGAACTAATGACAATAGTAGCTTGTATATCAAAGAAGGACCTCAGAACAAGATACTATTACCAGAGATATTTGTTGATGATATACTGTTTACTGGATATGATGATTTATGCAAAGCATTCTCCAAAGCTATGAGTAAGGAATTTGAGATGTCTATGTTTGGAGAAATCAAATTCTTTGTTTGTTTAAAATTTCATTAGATGAAGGATGGTATATAAATTACTCAGTCTAAATACATCAAAGAGATATTGAAGAAATTTAGAATGAAAGATTCCATACTAGTTGGGACACCTATGTCTACTGGACAGAAGTTGTCTAAAGATGATGACTCAAAGGAGGTAAATCAGACTACCAACATATCCATGATTGGTAAACTTCAATATGTTGTTCACACTAGACCTGATATTGCATTAGCAGATGGTATTGTTGCAATGTTTTTCAGCTAATCCTAGAGAGAATCATTTGATGGCTATCAAAAGGATTCTGAGATATCTTAAGGGTACTGAAGATTATGGACTATGGTATAAGAAAGGAGGAAAATTTGATTTGAAGACTTTTACGGATGTTGATTGGGTAGATAGTGTTGATAAAAGAAAGAGCACCAGTGGTGGAGCGTTATTCCTTGGAAAGAGGTTAGTCTCTTGGACCAGCAAGAAATAGAATTTCATTTCTAAGTCTACAACAGAGGCAGAGTATGTCGCTGCAACAATGAATTGCTCAAATATCATATGGTTAAAATAGTTATTGTTAGGTATGAAGGAGGAAATCAAAGAACCAATTATTATCTACTGTGACAACACTAGTGCTATTAACATTTCAAAGAACTTTGTGATGCATACTAATACTAAGCATATTGCAATAAAGTATCATTTCTTGAAGGATTATTTGAGGACAAGGAAGTAAGGTTGGAATATGTGAATACTAAAGAACAAATTGCAGACATATTCACAAAACCGTTACCTAAGGATGAATTCTTGTATCTTAGAGGAAAGATAGGGGTGATTCCCCTAACTAAGGTTCACTAATGGAAAGATTAGTGATGCATCAACTGAGCTACAGAACAGATTTAACATGTTGATGCAAATTGTCAGAGCTTATTGCATATGAATCGGTACATTAGGTACACTATAATTCATTAGATAGAGTCTTTGGAATTGGTTTTCAAAGAGGGAGAGAGTATTGATGTCATGCCAAAGAAATTATTAAAGCACAAATTATTGAGGGAGATATTATTGATGACAGAGGGAGAAATTTTATCAGAAACATAGATTAATGTAAGAGGGAGAAATCTGTATTTCAGTGGTTGTGAAGATAGAGGGAGTTTTCTGGATGAGGATCAGAATGAAGCTAGGGACATTAATAAAATTTTATCCTTGTTACTTTTGCTCTATAATTCTTTGTATTATGACATGTTTTGTTTCCAGCAATGCCAAAGAGGGAGATTGTTGATGAAAATTATTCAATTGTGTATTGTCATTGATGTTTACAAAAATGTAGTGATGTTACACAAATGTCTATACCTAAACCAAGCACAGTCAGTGTATGAAAAGTTCTCTTGGGCATTGAAAAAGACCAAAGTGATTTTTAGTTCTAACCGAGTTCACTCGGGCAATACAGTAACGGTCGGGCATTGAAGGATTACAGTGTTAACCAAGTTATGCACTTAGTGTCAACCGACTAACAACAGTTTACTTTTTATGTTTAATTGGTTACATGCACCCGACAAACTTAAGTTTTATTATTTATTTGGAAGGTTATTCAAGCCGAATTGACAAAGCCTATCATATATACAAGTTCAAGTTTGGATTGAATGTGTGTAAGTGGAAGTAATAAGCAGATATATATGGCAGAGTTTTGATACGAAGAGTGAAGGAGAAATCAGATGGGATTCTAATTAAGGACAGAACATACAGAGCTGCAATAGAATATTTGATCAGTAAGGATCCAGTTTAAATCCAAAGTAGAGATATGAATCAGTAAAGACAGTTGCTTTGTCAAACATGTCAATCCATTGTTACTCTCTAACAATTGTAGCAGTGATCCAAATCCCTTTACAGAGTAGACTTAACAGTCTTTCATAAATCCTCTCACAAGGTAACATTTCTATATTGAAGTGTTTGAAGACCTCTAACAAGGCCACTCCTTATAGGGTGATTAAATCCTCTATCAGGGTCACACCTAACAATGTGTTTTGTAACCTTTTACAGGGTTGGCTCCTAATAGGGCTCACTTCAGAAGAGTGAAAAATAGTAACTAGTTGCAATTGGTGGTTTTCCCAAATTGGGTTTCCAAGTTAAATCTTGGTGTCATCTATGTACATGTTATTTTCTTTATGATTTATGTTTTTACACTTAATCACTAAAGGCTAATCATAGTTAATATTTTAAGTTTACTTTTTTAACCGAGTGACAGTAGAATATCTATGTTAACCAAGTAACAGTTATAAGTTTGATTAAGACATCTAAGGGACTTGGATTTGTTTATGTGGTAACCGATTCACCCCTCCCCTCTCAGTTACTCAACTCATTTCCAACAATTAGGACCCACTTAGATCTAATTAGATCCTTTATTCCACCTAATTAGATCCAATTAGACCATTTAGGACCCAATTAGATCCAATTAGAAGTTATTAGGAGCTAATTATACCTATTAGGACCTAATTAGATCCAATTAGACCCTTTAAAACCTAATTAGATCCAAATAGGACCTAATTAGATCCAATTAAACCCTTTAAAACCTAATTAGATCCAATTAGGACCTAATTAGACCCTTTAGAACCTAATTAGATCCAATTAGACCCTTTAGGACCCAATTAGACACAATTAGACCCTTTAGGACCTAATTAGATCCAATTAGACCCTTTAGGACCTTTTTAGACCCTTAAGGACCTAATTAGATCCAATTAGACCCATTAGGACTTAATTAGATCCAATTAGACCCTTTAGGACCTAATTAGATCTAATTAGAAGGTATTAGGACCTAATTAGATCTAATTAGACCCTTAAGAACATAATTATATCCAATTTGAAGGTATTAGGACCTAATTAGATCCAATTAGACCCTTTAGGACCTAATTAGACACAATTAGACCCAATTAGGGAGTTTAGGACCTAATTAGATCTAATTAGACCCTTTTAGACCTAATTAGATCCAATTAGAAGGTATTAGGAGCTAATTAGATCCAATTATAGACCCTTTATGACCTAATTAGATCCAATTAGACTCTTTAGTATCTAATTAGATCTAATTAGAAGGTATTAGGACCTAATTAGTGTTGGAAACACTGAGAGGGGGGGATGACTCAGTGTTTAACTAATTATTCTATTTAGCAAATTTAAACATAATCAAATATATCACTTGAAGCTTAACATAAGAACACATAACACATGATATGATTACGGGGAAATCTTGATCAGAGGAAAACCCTGGTGGGAATTAGTACCCACAAATGTTGTACTAGTATAATGAACCTGTTAAAGTTCCTTTGCCCTATTAGGATCAGTCTGTACAATGCAAGTACAATGACCTAGTTAAAGGCCTGACCCTGTTAGGAGTATTTTACAAACAACCCTGTTAGGGGTGAGGACTCATTGTCCAAGAGCTCACTGCTCAATAAGAAAGAAGGCTACAACCTCCTAAGAATAGATATGCACTATATCCAAAAGTGAACTACTGTATATGACACAGATGTCTGATCAGTTCTGGTTATGCGCTTATTCTCTTATCTTCTTTAAGGGCTCTTTCTCATACTCACATATTTATACTATTCTTTTATATCTCTGCTCTGCACCTTTCTTTGACACCTATAATATATCTTTACATTGCATATATATATGTTTATGCCTGAATAGATGCGACTATAAACAAGACCTTAGTCGGCCCAAAAACAACATTCACAATGCTTCCAAACAAATTGGCTTAAGCGTGTTTACAATAATGTTTAATACATGATTAAAAACTTATTACAATAGGCTCTTAGCCTTTACATAACAAAATATTACACGCTAATCAAAAACCTAAAGTCGGCTTCATACTCTGTATTCTGAACTGCTAGTGTACTTGTTCTTTCTGTAACTTATCCGTACTGACATTTTATACCATGCGTGTATAGCGTAAGCATAAAAACATATCATATATCTTATATCTGAAGGCGCTTAGTTTGAATCAGTTGTACACACGTGTGTTGGTGCTCTGATCATCTGTGTATCTCCATTTTGTCTTGTCTTCTATACTTAGTCAATTTCCACTACAAAGTTTGATGTCAAAACTTCATATGACTTTGTTTCCATAATGACAACAAAAAATAAGTTCATATACTCCCTAGGAGTCAACTTGCCAACAATCTCCCCCTTTGTCATTAATGACAACAAAGGAATGTGGCTAAGTTACTCAAAATTGACTAACACCAAAAACTGTATATTATCTTCTTTTAACATATACTATATCATATTTCTTTGCATATATACACTACTCCCCATACATACTTTACTCCCCCTTTGACATTAATGA
>MU225316.1:1074967-1124039 GCA_018584345.1 Thuja plicata
AAGTCATTCAGAATGTTCACTGATTCCAAAAAGAGTGGGTTTCTCATAACTTGTTTCTCTTTGGCTTTTTCCATGGCTAGGACACTGATCTTAATCAAGTCTTCTTCTCCCCATGCATCCAGACTTGCTGAGTCGGGAGTTATGCTTGACAATAATGAAGTTGACGGTTGAATGGATGGTGTGAATATAGTATTCTGACTAGTATCCATGCATTCACTTTTTACTGGGATCCCCATGATTGGTGTCTCATTAGTTTGATTATCTTCCTCTTTATTCAAGTCTGTTGAATCTTTTGAGGGAACTTCATCTTGTTGTAAAGATGTGTCATCAGTGCATACCTCCTTTGTCTCTTTAATTCTTACAAATGATTTTTCAACTTTGTCCATATTGTCAGAAGCGGTCATGGATATTTTGATATCACCAATCACTATAGTATCTACTAAATCTTTTACTGTATCAGAAGCTATTGAAATTGAGGGCGCTGAAACCTGTGGACCTATCTTAGGTGCATTTTGAATCACTGGTTCTGTAACCTGTTTGGGAGGCACTGGAGTTACCTTTGTTGTAGGTGCCATTGAAGGATACATATGTCTATCCAGAAATACCTGCTCAAAATCTTTCTGAGTCTCTTCACTAACCAAATCATACTCTTTATTCATGATATGAAGTGTTCTAGTTTTGGTTCTGAGATGAGGTTTAACTAAGTCTAGTAGTATAGCTTTTTCATCATGCGAGCAGACAGGGAGAAGACTATCTAATGTTTCTTCTCTTATCCTCATATCCTCTTCAATTGCTTGCCTTTTTAATATGTCCAGTATGTTCCATAGTATATCTGGTATAACTGTCTTGAGTTCCAATACTAACTTCTTGAACTTAATCATATGAGATATAATCATTGAATGAATTTCTAATTTTTTCTATCTCTTGATACTTATCATAGACATTCTTGATAGATTCTAGTCTACCTTCATTAACAATTATATTCTTTAGAACTATTAGACTGGGCCTGAATCCTACCTCAAGAGGGGCTTGTGTGTTCTTTACCTTGCTCCTTGTGGTCCTTGAGGATGGATGACTTGTAGGAACTTGCTTCTTCCTTCAAGTCAACTTGCTGGGTATAGAAGGTGGAGAAGATTCTAGATTAATGGTGGTTGAAGGTGCAGATGTGTCTTCATTTGATTTCTTCTTCTTCTTCTTGGGCATATCGTCAGACTTTTCCATTTTCACTTCTGTGGGGTTTTCTCAAGTTCTTTGGCAATCTTAGCTTCCCTAGCTCTGTCTAGGTCTTCTTGTGTAACACCATGAACTTTTAGGATATTTGAAGTAATCCTATATGCCTTTCTTTTTTTGTCAGCACTATCTAAGATAGAATTAACTTGATTTGTCTTTTCTCTGTAAGTACCCCATCTAGGTTCATTGGGATCCTTGGGCACATATAGGAGGACTTGTGCATAACCTTCCAAAATATGTTCTTCAAATTCATAACCGAGAGGGTGAATCCATTTTTCTCTAGGCTCAACTACCTCCATGCAAGTATAGTTAGTCTCCACCATGAAGCATATGATGTCTTTGTATTTCTTAACTGTCTTCTCAAGTATCTTGAACCTCTTCTGCATCTTGATCCTAAATGTTTTGATACCCATGTCCATAGATTCCTTCACGCTTCTCTCTGATGTAGCCTTGAGTGATATCTAGGACATAGTAGGTTTACTCTTGTCTAGGTAAAGATTGGAAACTTTACCTACTATGTGGAAGTAGAGATAGATGATCAATGATCCAAACTTGAATATCTTGCTCTTGTCATGCTTAATAGCTTGAATGTTCTCAATCAGTTGTGTGTGTTCATATAGATTGTACTAAGTGTTATCTTTCACCATCCTTATTACTGCCAGAACTGTTGTTGTGGACACACTATTCAGTCTACTTTCCTGCTAAAACTTGTATCCAACTATCATAGTGAGTAGTTTGATATCATCCTCCTTAATAGGATCAACTGTCATACCGCGCCTATCACTTCTTGATAAACATGCTTGTTCAACGTGCTTCTTAACATCCTTACTAGTAGGAAGAACTGGTCTTATTTTGGAAATTCCAGTCATTTAATGAATTAGGTCTGTAGTGATGTAGATAGGAACCTCACCAATCCAATATAGGTCATCATGTATCCTGCTCAATAGGATTTTCACCCATTTTGGCTCGTAAAACTCGTGCACATTAGAGTACTCAAAGATAGGGTTATCAGTGAGATGTGCATATTCATCCTTGAATGAATAGTCTGGTTTCATCATTGAGGCCATGAGAGTAGCAATAATGTTATCTCCAACTGTTTCCTTTTTATAGTATATGTACGCACGAATGTCTTCTACATGCATGACTCCTAGCAGAGTTTTAAAAAATTCTCCTTCTACATCATCTAGGATGGACTTGAAGGGATGCTTCTTAAACACAAATATTTTCCTTTTAGTAATGTTGAATACAATTGGAGTGGCCATACTTGTTGCTTGGATAAATAGGGTTTCACAGCAATTCAAAATGATGTGACTGCTAGGGTTCTGTTTCAACTTGCAATCTGTTCACAAACTAATCAAATCAATACCTTTGAATGCTTTTATGCTTAGTGCTCTTGTGCTCTGCAAATTTTACAATCTCAAATGTAAAAAATGAGAATAATCAATCAATCCACTGATTTATATAAAGTTTTTCTACATTTAATGTCATAAGTGCTTTTACTGAAACTTTCGAACTTTATTCAAAATGTAGTATAGACAATGCATGAATGCATACTGCATTATTTTTTATCACTGACATGAATTCAAAGGCGCATACTAAGAGATGAGTATACCAGCCACACAGGGGTTCAGAGCTAGAATAGCTCCCCCTAAGCCCATGAGGGTCAACTATCCAGAAGTAGAAGGTGCATCCACTGTGGATGCATCTAATACCTTGTTCTCTTCATTATCTTTCTTTACTTCAACCTAAATTTATCTGAATTAGCTTTAGCTTGCACAAACTTAACTTCTCCTGATTCTTCAAATAGAGACTTTTTAAGATTTTCTTGTCTTTGTGTTCTTGACCTACAAAACTTTGAGATGCATCCAGCTTTTCCACGTGAATGACAGATGATAGGAGGTCTAATGTTATTCTTCATCATGTTGCATTGTTTAACTATGTGCCCATTTTAATTACATATCTGACATGTAATATTCTGCAATTTTCTTTGATGTTGATTTCTCTGATTATATTGAGTCTGATTCCTTTGGTTCAGTTGTGACTGATTTCTTTGATTTGTCCTGCAATGAATAGCCCTATGACCAAACTTGCTATAGGAGTAACAATAACCATTAAAAGGTCTTACTTCTTTACAATCTCTTGCCAAGTGTCCATGTTTTTTACAAGCATAACAAGTTATGTTAACTTGCTTGAGTTTATCTTTAGGTGGTTCAGTTTTAGTCTCTACAATGTTCTCCTCTTTCCTTGCTTCTGTGGATGCTTCTTGTGCTTTATTTGTTTCTTGTATTGAATTGATTTCAGTTTGAGCTATACTGTATCCCATACTAGTGGTATCACCTTTAAGTTTCTATGCATAGAGCTGTGATTGAATTAGATCAGAACTTGTGTGTAATTTATCAATCTTGTCTTTTGCTCCTGATAATTCAGATTCAATCTTATTCTTCATGTTTTCCAATTCCAAGATTTTCATATTGGCTTGCATGACTTCTTCATCTAACTATTTATTTTCTTTGTTCTTCTCTTCAATAGCTGTTAGGCTATCAGTTAACTGATCATTCAATTCTTCTATCTTATCCTTTAATGATAAGTTTTCTTCATTCAGTTTCTTGACCATTTTACCCAAATCATCTGTAGAGCAATCTTTCAAATCTTTTCTTAGATTTTTGATAAGCATTTGTGAGCCATCAACTTTTATTTTAAGTTCCTCATTTTCTTTCTCAGATCTATCTAGATCTTCAAGGGCTGCTTCAAGATTATTTTTCAGACGTTTTCCTTCTGCTGAATCCATGATCTCCTCAAGTGGTTAAACTTTCTTACAGAGGACTAGATCTCTGATACCAATTGTTGGAAACACTGAGAGGGGGGGGTGAATCAATGTTTAACTAATTATTATATTTAGAAAATTTAAACATAAATCAATTATATATCACTTGAAGCTTAACACATGAACACATGATATGATTATGGGGAAACCTTGATCAGAGGAAAACCCCGGTGGGAATTAGTACCCACAAATGTTGTACTAGTATAATGAACCTGTTAAAGTTCCTTTGCCCTATTATGAGCACTATTTATAATGCAAGTACAATGACCTAGTTAAAAGCCTGACCCTATTAGGATTCTTTTACAAACAACCCTGTTAGGGGTGAGGACTCACTGTCCAAGAGCTCACTGCTCAATAAGAAAGAAGGCTACAACCTCTTGAGAATAGATATGCACTATATCCAAAAGTGAACTATTGTATATGACACAGATGTCTGATCAGTTCCAGTTATACGCTTATGCTCCTATCTTCTTTAAGTGCTCTTTCTCATATTGACATCTTTATACTGTTCTTTTATATCTCTGCTTTGCACCTTTCTTCGACACCTGTAATATATCTTTACATTATATATATATATATATATATATATATATATATATATATGTTTATGTCTGAATAGACACGACTATAAACAAGACCTTACTCAGCCCAAAAACAACATTCGCAATGCTTCCAAACAAATTGGCTTAAGTGTGTTTATAATAATGTTTAATACATGATTAAAAACTTATTACAATAGGTGCTTATCCTTTACATAAAAAAATATTACACGCTAATCAAAAACCTAAAGTCGGCTTCATACTCTGTATTCTGAATAGCTAGTGTACTTGTTCTTTCTGTAACTTATCCATATTGACATTTTGTACCATGCGTGTATAGGGTAAGCATAAAAACATATCATAGAGCTTATTTCTGAAGGTGCTTAGTCTAAATCGATCGTATGCATGTGCGCTGGACCTCTAATCATCTGTGTATCTCTGTTTTGTCTTGTCTTCTATACTTAGTCAATTTCCACTACAAAGTTTGTTGTCAAAACTTCATATGACTTTGTTGCCATAATAACAACACAAAATAAGTCATATACTCCCTGGGAGTCAACTTTCCAACAATTAGACCCTTTAGGACCTAACTAGTGTAACACCCCAAAATTGGCATCTTGCAACCACAACCAATTTTGTTGCATTTGTCAACCTTATGAATCATCAAAGTCCTATTGTACTAGGCAATTCTAAGTTTCAACTGACTCTACTTGACTTAAGTGTCAAATGCAGAAAATCCTAAATCTCCATTAATCACATACTATATTTAATTCCTAATTGGCTAAATTAACCCTATGATTGAATTAATTTAATTACAAAGTCCTAGCACTTAAATTGAATTAAATTTAGCCTTTTAGATAAACACATAAAAGGAATTAAATAATATTTGATTATTAACTAAATATCCTCATTTCAATAATTGAATTTCATTATTCAAATAATTGAGAAAGTACATTTATGAGGTCATATATCATCTATTTAATCAAATAATCTCTCCAAAATCCTCACTTCAGTTCAGAAATGGAAACTTTGAGTTGACTGAGATTCAAAAATGCAACAAATTAGTTAACTCCTTCATTCACTCAAAAAGACAATAGTTCACTATTTCTCTCAAGGAAACTTGCTAATTTGAACTGGATTTCAAGGTGTTAACCATTTCTCTCAAAGGAAACTTGCCATTCTAACTGGACTCTCATTCTATAAAAGAACTCTCTTGTTCTCATTCCAAAAAAGGGTGGAGAATGCATGGTTGAAGTATCGAATCGCTGCTGAATTGTTAACTCACATTTATGCAGTCAAAACTCTCATTATTCTTAGCTTTCATTTGCAACAGATTAAGATCATTTCAAGATTAATCATGTCTAGTTTAGCTTCTTTCAAGCATTCTTAGATTAATCTCATTTTTAGATTAATATTGCACACTCATTTCTTAGTTTAATCTTACTTCCTAGCTTAATCTCATGTTTACTTCTAGAGTAATCTTGCATATTTCATTCTTAGATTAATCTTGCATTTACATTTCCAGATTAAATCCTCCATTCTTAGACTGGTCTAGGTTGTTGGACTCTCATATTCTAAGAGCTATTCAAAACCCCTTCTAGATAGGAGGCAATAGGTCGACTCATTTAGGCATGCAGGATGAATAAATCAATATTTGTACTTATGTGTGACTGATGAACAATGACTATGTTGAAGTGTATGGATAAGTTAAAGGCCCATATTTAGCGTATACATTTATGGCACCCACCGTGGGGATGGAAAATCAATTTTTGGCCTCATTATTGACTTTTTCTTTCAATTTTGTTTTCTATCCGTACGTCTCTGTTGTGAAATCTCACGCAAAATTTCACAGAGACTCGCATGAACTTTCTAGTTCTTCGTGGGCTTCTTCACAATTCTTCGCGCAGACTATTCTAGTTCATCGTACGAACTTTGACACCAGATGATTTAATTTGTTTTTTTTTTTTACATTTCTATTTTCTAACCACTAATATCTACTATTTCTAGTTTTCTGTGATTTCCTGATTTATTTTTTGATACAGCTTAACCAGTGGTCTGCAGGACGAGATGTCAAAGACTCCTTCGACAAACATGCAAACTTACTAATTGTTTGACTGCAGGACACATGTCAAAGCAAGCTTGTCAAAGAACTTAAAACCTACATAAACATTGTGATTATTTTCATGCTTTCTCTACATAGTCTAACTAGGGCCTTGTTAAAATTTCTTAAGGATCTTGATAGCAGAATAGGGTATTAGGATCTTCATTACATGGAAGTGATGCCCATGAATGAATTTGATACCTAGATATTGCTAAAGGATTGATACTTAGGGGAGAAAGGAAAGGTAATGAATCAATTAGCATGTCCATTAGTGAGGGGAGTATGCTCTTCTCTCTTTGAGAGAATTAGAAACCTAGAAGCTCTTGGATTTGTTGAAAGAGGATTTATCTCGGTGATGAATATGTCTTGTGTGTTTGGGTAAGGTGTAGAGGTAGAGGAGTATGCTATTTTCCCCTTTGGTGAGAATCAGAAACTTAGACCCTTGAAGCCAAGCCAAGTCTGATTAACCTTTAGAGGGCCTGCCAAAAGTTGAACCTCCAGGAATGACCCAAGTGGTTACACACCTTTCGCCGTTGATTCCACCCCACTATAATAAAGTTTCTTTTTTGAGTGAAAGACTCTAAAGCCATGTTAATTTCTTCCTCTTGGTTCCTTATGTTGAACATCTTGAGGAAGCCATGTCTATTGTACTGAGCGGCGCCGCTCCCAGCCTTGCTTTCCAAGGGTGTACACTTTCAGGTGTCGATGTGGCTATATGTCTCAACCTCTCTTGCAAGGCCACCAGAGGTTAATGTGAATAGAAGCCTACTAAAAACCATTTGTAACTAGTTGCCTACCTGGTTCATCTCTAAAAGGGGACATAATCTTTGCGTAGGGAGGGGGATGATTCTCTCCCATATATTCTCACCATAGGCATGCACCTCAACATTTGAAGGTGGTATATGACACTGGACCCTTCTTTAAGGGTCTCCTTTGAACATATATTATTGAGTCCTTGGAAATACCAAAAACATGGACACCCTCTCGAGGGTGACATTGTTGTGTGAGGTGCACACATGCACATAAGTTGTGAGGCAAAGATTTTGTCTTCTCTACCATTTTATTTTTAGGGGTAAGTGAGTGTCTTTTTCAAGTTTTTAAATTCTCAAAATATTCAAACTTTTCAAGACTCCATTATTCTTCCAAGTTACCTTGTCCTCGGTTGAATTTTTTTTAATACTGCTTGTATCACAACTGCTTGAAAGTCCAAACTTTATGCTTGTGGACAACTGGTTTCTAAACATCCAAACTCAAATTTATCAATCTAAAAAGGGTCCAAAAAATTTTGCAAATTGATCACTCTGTCAGAGAACAGTCCAATCTATGTCTCGTAAATGCAAATCTGTCACTCTAAAATGGTCTCAACTGTCTATTTCTGTCAGAATTCTGGTTTCTTTTCTGAACTGTTTCACGCAACATTTTGCTTCTTTGTGCCACTCTGTGTGAATCTTCGCATGAGGTGTTGTCAATATTCACACGATATTTTTCTAATCTGTTGTCATCTTCTTACCAACTTGTCATATCAATTCTATGTTTCTTAGTGCTAGGCCACAAAGCTTTGCGCGAGCCTATAGGAAACTTAACGTGAGAAAGTCCTTCACGTGAAACTATCTCATTTTGTCATAACAACATTGTATTTTATACCTGTCCTGTGTCCCTCTGCTTAATCTAGTTTCTGTTTGGGGTATGTTTGCATGTTTCCTGCCTGTACACAGTCTGAAACTAGATGTCTCAGATTGAGAATTACGGGATTCTCGCTTGAACTTGTCTCATCTCTTATCTATCTACTTGTTCTTCTATGTTTTCATACCTTGCGACACAATAGTCATCTCTCTCCTATTCTACCCTTATATCTGACAACTCATGCCAGGTATACTTCACCTATTGGCAATCTTGTGCACTTATCTTGAGACATAGTTCCAAGTATAGTCCTAGTTCACGCTCCTTGCATAATCTTTGTCTATGACTGTTGCGACTCGAGCTAGAAACACATTTTATGTCTCATACCTTCTCTTCAAATCTTCCAAGAAAGTGCATCAAATCAATCTTACAATGTCTAAAAGCAAAGAAGACATTCTTAGGAAAATTTTATTAAAACAAATTCAAACTTTGGAATCTGAACTCCAAGGATTAAAGGGAAAAAAGATACTCCATCATAGGAATCCTCATTAAGATCAACCTGTCCTTTGTTATTCGGTCATGATTCTAACATCTCTTCACTTCCTTCCAACATGGAGAAATCTTGGTATACCAATCCTATCTTTGATCAAGAGAATGTAGAGGAAACTATGACAGAATTAGATGAAATTCTTTTCTATCCGCAAAAGTAAGATATTGCAAGTCAAGAAGCATTTAATTATCATTTAGAGAGAATCTTTACTCCTTTGGGACAATCTTATAAATCAGCATTGGAAGAACTTCTTGAGAATGACCTCATCACATTACCTTAAGCCACATCACATGGACAGAGATTCTTCAGTACCTATTTTGCATATCATCGACATAATGAGAATAAAACTTCATCTTGCATGGAGTTGAAACGTAAAATCCAAGATCTCATAGATGATGGAATAATTGAAATTCAAAATCCTATTGAATCATCTAATGATTCATCTAATCTCAAGCATGACCAATATCAAGAATCCATGTCCAGCAATGGTTCACATATCACATCTACTTCTTCTACCATTCCTCCATCTCCTAAAGCTTCAAAACCAATCACACCATCTCTATAAAGAACTGAGCCTAATGAAGACTGTGTCTACCCTCAGGGACTACCTCTAAAAGAGATCCAAGCTAATTAGCATACGTCTACAATTCTTTCTCAGGCTTTAATGATCATCGACCCAGAGCTTCCATGTGCTTCAATGCTTATCATGCCTACTCAAAATGATACTTCATTAGCCTTTCAAGAATCCATCATGCAGATCAAAACTCCCACCTCATCCTTATAAGTGGCTCCATGTCAAGAGGGGAATCCAATGTGTGAAGAAACAAATATCAGCAATGAGAAAGATCAAGATATCCTTTCCACCATCTCTAAGGAGCCTATTAAAAATCAAGAGAAAAGTACCCTTTGTACACCATCTAATGATCCTTGTCAAGATTAGAGCATTCCATCATCCCCTTTTCATGTCCTTCCATGTCCAGAAACCATCATTCCTCTAAATCCCTTGCATAACAATAAATCCAATCAAGCTTCAGATGCTCCTATCAAAGCTACTCATGCACCTATTGATATACAGATGAATTCTAAAGAGAAGAGCCTTGGCAATGCATCTCACTCTAAAGATGTTGATATCCCTTCCACACCTTATATCCCTACATTCAAACGTAAGCATCAGCCTTCCCCATCTTCCAAATCCATCCTTGGTCCTTATATCTCAAAGCTAAAACCATCAAACCTTCCATATATATTGGGTCCTTATATCCCTCCATCCAACATGCCTATCACTACTAGCTTGTCATCCACTTATCTTATGCCCTATCAAGATAAAAAAAGACACACATATTTGAATTATTCTTATCAACCAATCTGTATGAACCAGCCATATCGGCCCTATTCATCCATAGTTCCCAAGTCTTTTTAGAAGTAATTTGGATGTGCAACGAAGAAATCAAAAATACAAGAATCAACTTACATATGAAGATCACTATGTCAAATTTAATCGACATGTGACTAAAAAGAAAAATAAAATATTCAAGAGACCACAAAGTTCCATTGAGAAAAGAATAATATCAAAGAAAATATGGGTTCCTAAATCCATCATGGATGAATTACGTTCTAAATCATCCAAAAGAAAAGGAAAATCAAAATCTATGTGGATTCCCAAGTCTTTTCTAAAGGACTTAGAAACAAAAATAAAATCAAATTTTATGCGGATTCCCAAGTCTCTCTTAAAAGACTTGAACAAAAAGGAAAAGTCAAAGTTGGCATCCAAGCTTCCAAATCCTTTCACTTCATCTCCATCTAAACATCTCCCATCTTCTAAGTCTATTTTGGGTCCTCGTGTCCCAAAATCCATTACCTTGAATACTTCATCCATCTTTGGTCCTTGTGTGCCAAGATCCATATCAACTCATACATCAAAGCCTCAAGCTATTCCATCCACTTTTCCTCCATTTGTCCACTACCCTTCAAGGGGTGTGTCAATGTTGATATTATCACCATACCCTATCCAACATCCTGCACCTACCACCTACTCATCCATCTCATATCCTTCCATCCTTCTTATCCAATCCACCACATAAATCCTTGGCTACCATCTTCCTTATCCTCCATATCATCTTCTCTACCATCACCCTATCAGGATCTTTGAGCATACTTTTAGCGGCCTTGGCCTACCATAGCATATCTTTCCAAGGAGAACTATCTAAAGAGAAAGAAGCTTAAGTTTCTCCATAAAATCAAAAGTACAAAAAAAAAGAAATAAAGAAAAAGTGCCTTGGTGAAAACCTGGTAAACAGGCACCTTGGTATAAAAAGTAAAGAGAAATCAATCCATCATACAATGAAAACCACTTCTTGTGGCATCTTGGATAAGTACCATGATGAAAACCTGGCAAAAAGGCATCATGCATAATTCCTCCTACTTGGACTCTTCACTTGGGGGCAATTTCCTTCCATGTCATCTTATCCATCATAACTTACATCCAGCTAGTCCGTGAGCATCCATGTTACTTCTGGTGATCTTGACAATGTTGAACCTATCCATGAATCAATGTATCTTGACATCCATTATCCTTTCCATCAGCCTATTCACTTTCTCTCATCCATGGCACCCTATAGTGATCTTGATTATCCCAATCCTATCTTCCCTATCTTTGCACATTCCTACCATAATCCAAACATATATCCTCCATCATCCTTTATCCTAATTATGCTATCATAGCTATATCCTATCCAAAATTGTCCCATTGGTCTTGATCTAAATGAAGAACAAAAATTGAAAAATTCTTTCTCAAAAACTTCTTGACATGTCCATTCTTTTGGACCACATACTTATCATGACATCAGTTCATTATCCTATATGTTATCCAACACCGCTCCATGAGCCTACATTTCTATATTCTTTTTTCCCTAGCTTGGGTAATCTTGAGGAGACTATCCTTGAGCGTTGCATTCACCCTCTTCATCCATCATTGTCTATTTGTCTCATCCATAAGCTTTCTAATCCATCAGCAATGTCCTACACCTTTCTAGACATTGGGGGAAAACAAATGTGATCTTGCTTGACATCGAGAAATCTCTAAAAGACAAAAAAAAAATCTAAAAACCATACAAAGTCCTGAAAATAAATTATCATCTTGGTGAAAACCTAGCAATAGGCACTTTGATGCATCAACCAAAAAAATCTCTATTGACTATCTTTCAATGAACAGGTATCGGGGCAATCTAACACTGACTCCTAAAGATTGAACCTCGTTCTAGGGACAGTATTTTAAAAGGCAATAATCTATTAGGTATCTGGGTAGTCTAACCCAAATTCTCGAGAGTCAACATGCTCTCAGTTACCTTCAAGACACCAACTTACATGGATTGAAACTAGTGGTACTCTAGGGGCAACCTTCCTGGTCTAGGGAGTATTGTCCTAGTACTTTTTTAGAATCTCTCTCACCTCAGTCACCACGGGTTCTCACTGCATCTATTTGCTGATGCCTAGCTATTACTCATATTTCTCTACTGGAGTATCTCTCCTGCGTCAGTCACCAGTGGTTCTCACTGCATCTTCCTATTGTCTTTGTACTGATGATATTTCTTGCGAACAATATATGTCTACAAATCAACATCAAACAGTTGAAGTTGGAGTTATACTCAGTGCTCCATTTGTCAATACTCCATCTTGGAAATTCTTTGCTTCAGTTTGTACATAGCTTTAAGTCACTTTCGTGACACTTTGGTTCCTCTGCAAACCCTCCCAACTTGACACTAATCCAGAGTCATAAGCTTGGGGGAAATCAAATCAAATTTGTCCTCGCAGTATGAGTCAAGTCAATCATCGTTGTTTGCTACTAGGGTCATGGGTCCCCAATCAGATCGCATCATTGTTAGGTATCTAAGCAATCTAACTCAGATCCCTGAGGATCAAGATTTGTTTTGGAGATGGTTCTCAAAATCTCATTGTTAGGTATCTGAGAAATCTAACTCATATTCCTGAGGATCAAGCCTCAATCTGGAGATGGTTCTTGAAATTTCACTAGGGGCATAGGTCTCCAAATCAGCTCACATCTTTGGACTCTGCTAGAGTCAGTAATCCTGTCATTTATGAAGGACAACTCACTACTAACACAATCAACTGATCTTTCTCAACACCGCAACCAATAGTGTTTCTTAACACTATATTTGGACATAGCTTTTTTTCTTAACACACATTGGATATCAGAAACATAAGCAACAGATCGATAGCAATCAAACACAAAGCACTCACAAGCACAATAGTGTTTCTCAACACCCTTATGCATATACACATCTGAAAACTTTGAAACTGGCTGATGTATGCTAAACTTCTATTTGTATGATGTCTATTCTCATTGATTTTGTTAATCTTTTCTTTGTCTACTACTTACTGGCAAGGTCAGAATTATCTCCTTGACTGATATTACTATGGTTGTTTATTGGTGTACTCTTACTATATCAAACTGGAAATGACATTCAGGTCATTTTGGCTTTTGTGCCTCGATGCTTATGTTAGTTTCCCATATCTCATCTGATGAAAGTTATATTCATATTATTATGGTTGCAGTGGCACCAGTAAGGATTGTATCGACTCTGATGTTCCAAAAAATGCTCTATGATGATAACTATTAAACGGTTCCAACAACCACGTCCTAGGAATTGCATCTTGCATAGGATTTCACTTTCATTCTAGCTTAGGATTACACTTTCATTCTAGACTTGCATCGCCACATCATTTTGACGGTCACTTCATTATGTTCTCCTGGATTTGAATGACGAGCGGTTCTTATTCAACATTCTGACTTCATCACGGCTTCCCAAGTGTTCAATCCTCACTATCACTCTTCAAAAGTGGCTATATCGACTGCTCTGAATCCATTTTCGGGATCAAAATTGAATTTTGACACTCCTATATAGCTGAAAAATTGCATTTTAAAATTTTTGGGACCGACATGATCGGACGCTTGTCCAGTCGACTTTCTGACATCGCTTTCTTGTCAAAATCATATCCAATCAACGTTTTCTCAAATCTCTGACAATTTTCCTCAAAATTCAACTATGTTCAACCCTGGTCAAACTTGGTCAAACTAACCTCAAAATCACTCAAAATTGCTTCTGAATTCTTTTGTAATCTATTCTGAGTTCTTCTTGACCTTCGATTCAACATCTATCTATGATTTCTTGCTTTCAATCACCATTATGGCGTGTCATCTTTCCATTTTTCTCCTGAGGGGGTAGGATGATTACATCATTGAATCACTTCACGCCTATTTTAATCAATCTGATCTGATTTCAAAAGTCCTCATTGCTAGGGGAATCTAATCACTTGGGACATGTTCATTTTTCATACTTCACAGTCAAAACTGGGTATTCCACAAATTTGAATCACTAGGGGCATCTATGTTCTTTACATCTTGTCATCTATTAGGTATCTGAGAAATCTAACTCGAATCCCTGAGGATCAAGCTTCGTTCCAGAGATGATTCTCGAAATCTCATCTATTAGGAACTGGGGAAATCTAACCCTAGCTCCTGAAAATCAAGCTTCATTCTGGAGATGATTCTAAAACTTGATCAAAGATATCTGGTCAATCTAACCTAGATATTGGGGGACTAAGCTTCATTCTGGGGATAGTCCTCAAAATCTCTACTGATTATCTTTCAAATGGACAGGTATTAGGGAAATCTAACCTTGACTCCTGAAGATTGAGCCTCATTTTGGGGATAGTCTTTTGAAAGGTGGAAATCTATTATGTATTTGAGCAATCTAACTCAGATTCCTGAGATTTAAGATTCGTTCTGAAGATGACCCTCGAAAACTTGATCTAACCGGAAATCTAACCTAGACTTCAGAGAGTTAAGCTTCATTTTGGAGATGGCTCTTAAACCATCATCAATGCTCAAAATTAATTTCAAACTATTCTTCTATCAGACTATTCCTTGAATCAATGCGCTACTCACACATCAATTCAAAGAGGGGAAAAATGTAACACCCCAAAATTGGCATCTTCCAATCACAACCAATTTTGTTGCATTTGTCAACATTTTGAATCATCAAGGTCCTATTGTACTAGGCAATTCTGAGTTTCAACTGACTCTACTTGACTGAAGTGTCAAATGCAGAAAATCCTAAATCTACATTAATCACATACTATATTTAATTCCTAATTGGCTAAATTAACCCTATGATTGAATTAATTTAATTACAAAGTCCTAGCACTTTAATTGAATTAAATTCAACCTTTTAGCCAAAACACATAAAAGGAATTAAATAATATTTGATTATTAAATAAATATCCTCATTTCAATAATTGAATTTAATTATTAAAATAATTAAGAAAGTACATTTATGAGGTCATATTTCATTTATTTAATCAAATAATCTCTCCAAAATCCTCACTTCAGTTCAGAAATGGAAACATTGAGTTGAGTAAGATTCAAAAATGCAACAAATCAGTTAACTCCTTCATTCACTCAAAAAGACAACAGTTCATTGTTTCTCTAAAGGAATCTTGCAAATCTAAACTAGATTTTGAGGTGTTAACTATTTCTCTCAAAGGAAACTTGTCATTCTAACTTGACTCTCATTCTATAAAAGAAATTTCTTGTTCTCATTCAAAAAAGGGGGAGAATGCATGGTTGAAGTATCAAATCGCTGTTGAATTGTTAACTCACATTTATGCATTCAAAATTCTCATCATTCTTAGCTTTCATTTGCAATAGATTAAGATCATTTCTAGATTAATCATGTCTAGTTTATCTTATTTCAAGCATTCTTAGATTAATCTCATTTTTAGATTAATATTGCACACTCATTTCTTAGTTTAATCTTACTTCCTAGCTTAATCTCATATTTACTTATAGAGTAATCTTGCATCTTTCATTCTTAGATCAATCTTGCATTTACATTTCTAGATTAAATCCTCCATTCTTAGACCGGTCTAGGTTGTTGGACTCTCAAATTTTGAGAGCTATTCAAAACCCTGTCTAGATAGGAGGCAACAGGTCTACTCATTCAGGTATGCAGGATGAATAAATCAATATTCGTTCTTGTGTGTGACTAATGAACAATGACTATGTTGAAGTGTATGGCTAAGTTAGAGGCTCATATTTAGCGTATACAATTAGATCCAATTAGACCCATTAGGACCTAATTAGATCCAATTAGACCCTTTATGACCTAATTAGACACAATTAGACCCAATTAGACCCTTTAGGACCCAATTAGATCCAATTAGACCCATTAGGACCTAATTAGATCCAATTAGACCCTTCAGGACCTAACTAGATACAATTAGAAGATCTTAGAACCTAATTAGATCCAATTAGACCCTTTAGGACCTAATTAGATCCAATTAAACCCTTTAGGACCTAATTAGATTTGATTAGACCCTTTAGGACCTACTTAGATCCAATTAGAAGGTATTAGGACCTAATTAGATCCAATTACACCCTTTAGGACCTAATTAGACCCTTTAGGACCTAATTAGTTCCAATTACAAGGTATTATGACCCTTTAGGACTTAATTAGATGCAATTACATCCAATTAGACCCTTTAGGACCTAATTAGATCCTATTAGACCTATTAGGAGCTAATTAGACCTAATTCCACCCTTTAGGAGATAATTAGATCCAATTAGACCCATTAGGAGCTAATTAGATCCAATTAGAAGGTATTAGGACCTAATTAAACACAATTAGACCCTTCTGGACCTAATTAGATCCAATTAGACCCATTAGGACCTAATTATATTGAATTAGACCCTTTAGGACCTAATTAGATTGAATTAGACCCTTTAGGACCTAATTATATCCAATTAGAAGGTAATAGGACCTAATTAGACCCTTTAGGACCTAATTAGACACAATTAGACCCAATTACACCCTTTAGTAGCTAATTAGATCCAATTAGACCCTTTAGGACCTAATTAGATCCAATTAGACCCTTTAGGACCTAATTAGACACAATTAGACCCAATTAGACCCTTTAGAACCTAATTAGATCTAATTAAACCCATTAGGAGCTAATTAGATCCAATTAGACCCTTTAGGACCTAATTAGATCCAATTAGAAAGTATTAGGACCTAATTATTGTTGAGAATTATTCAATTGTGTATTGTTATTGATGTTTATATAACTATAGTGATGTCTACACAAATGTCTATACCCAAACCGAGCACAGTCAGTGTATGTCAACCTCTCTTGGGAATTGAAGAAGACCAAAGTGATTTTTAGTTCTAACCGAGTTCACTCAGGCATTACAGTATCGGTCGGGCATTGAAGGATTTTAGTATTAACCGAGTTATTCTTTTAGTGTCAGCCGACTAACAGCAGTTTACATTTTATGGTTAATTGGTTATATGCAGCCGACAGACTTAAGTTTTATTATTTATTTGGAAGGTTATTCAAGCTAACTTGACAAGTCTTATAATATATATATATATAGAAGGTCAAGTTTGGATTGAATGAAATAAAAAGAAGAAAGATGTGTGTAAGTTTGTGATATGAAGAGCGAAGACAAAATCAGATGGGATTCTGATTAAGGACAGAACATACAGAGCTGCAACAGAATATTCGATAAGTAAGAATCAAGTTTTAAAGCTAGAAATAGAGATCTGAATCAGAAAGGACAGTTGCTTCGACAAACAGGTCAATCTATTTTTACTCTCTAACAATTGTAGCAGTGATCTAAAATCTCTTAACAGAGTAGACTTAACAGTCTTTTTTAAATCCTCTCACAAGGTGACATTTCTACATTGAAGTGTTTGAAGACCTCTCACAAGGTCACTCCTTACAGGGTGATTAAATTCTCTAACAGAGTCACACCTAACAGTGTGCATTGTAAACTTTAACAGAGTTGGCTCCTAACATGGCTCACTTCAGAAGAGTGAAAAACAATAACTAGTTGCAATTGGAGGTTTTTCCCATAGTGGGTTTCCACATTAAATCTTGGTTTTATCTGTGTACATGTTATTTTATTTATGCTTTATGTTTCTGCAATTAATCACTAAAGGATAAACACAATTAATATCTTAATATTTGGTATGTTAACCGAGTGGCAATAGAATATCTATGTTAACCAAGCAACAACGATAAGTTTGTGTAAGATTGAAAATGTAGGTATAAGAATGTAGGATATATATAGGAATGGAAGGTCACCAAAATGTATAGGAAGAATGTGATAAGGTGTATATATATGGTGTGATGTATGTGTGTAGGGTGTGGGAAGATAAGATTTCCCTCTTAATCCTAAATTCATAAAGGGAAGATCCAAATTGATTAACCCGAAAGAAAGGATCAATGCATAAATGAATCAACCTATTAAGAATAGGGATAAAGAGCAAAACCCTAGGTTTTGTCCTATAGAAAAGAATGTGGAATAGATCTAGAAAGATTAAAACCTTAATTGAAATGAAGTAGAAGACAAGTACTAACCTCAAAATGTCACATATCTGAAGAATGTTGTTTTCAGGTATCTGCACTGAGTTTTTGGAAGTTCTGCAATCGGATCGGGCATAGAAACACAAAGACAGAGCAAACCCAGAAATCTTTTCCAGATCTAGATCAGGTCAATTTTTACCCAAAACAAAATGTCGATTCTGACCCAAAATAGAAATTTGACCTTGACCCAAAACATAAATTCAACCTTGACCTGCACAGTCTGAAGGAAAATCAATTTCCAAGTCCCAAAAGTTTGTCAAAAAGGGTATTTGGGTCTGCACTTGAACCTGTTGTCCCAAACCTGTACCTGCAAGAAAAAATGGTTTTGTTTGTTGGGGGATGGGTTTGCCTTAGTCAAACCCTGATTTAGGAACTAACCTTGAAATAAATAATTGAAATAGAGATTGCTAGCAAGTAGTAGAAGTAAATATAACAATGAAGCTATCATATTCGATAGATATGCAATTTTATTTCAAATGTAAACAAGTATGTAAATATGAAAGCTTGAGCTCAATAATATAAATCATAAACCTCCATTATTGTATGCTTGGAATCCACCTTAAAGGAAGAATGAATGAATCTTGAGGATGCATAAAGGATCTTGAAGGAAGATC
Source organism: Thuja plicata (assembly GCA_018584345.1). Taxonomy (NCBI): domain Eukaryota; kingdom Viridiplantae; phylum Streptophyta; class Pinopsida; order Cupressales; family Cupressaceae; genus Thuja; species Thuja plicata. The sequence goes on from MU225316.1 coordinate 1,093,893, forward strand.
ACACCACCATGATGGATAGATCTAGGGTTTTGAATGATGAATCTTGAATGCTTGAACCAAATCCCTTCAAAGGCTTGAATTCTTGAATCTTTGATCTTCAATGGAAAAATTGAATGCTTGAGAGGAAGAATTGAAAACATTAGTTGAAATTTTGGAAGCTTGAAAACATGTAGAATAATGGATGCTTGAAATCTTTAGTCTTGGATTGCTCTTCTTCTTTTATGGTTAGAGAAAATGATAGGAGAAGGATTCCTTATATACCAATCTAGGGAACAATATTCTAGAGAGGCCTAAATAGGAGAACTAAATTCCAATTAGACCTATACCCTTAGAACATGACCTATATTAAATATAATTTAAGAATCGTCACTTTGAAACTCAAAATAGCCAACCCGGAAGTGGGAAAATGAACTTTTGAATGTCCCCCGGCAACCGACAAACTTCCCAATTGGAAAGGGGGACCTAGGTCGAGGTCAAGGTCAACCCTAACCTAGGTTAGGGTCGAGGTCTACCCTAACCTAGGTCAATTTTGAGGTCAACCTTAACCCAGGGAGTCAGAACCCCTGGAAAATGTGCCAGGTGGGATAAACAGTGTTCGAAGAGGCCCAATCAGGGTCCTAAACAGGCACAGAAGATGGGGAGGGTGCAGAAATGAGAGGAAAATATGATGATGGTCAAAAAAATCTCCTAAGGAGGGCTAAACATTCTTAACATGGAAGTGCTTTCATTTTAAGATGATACATTAATCCCCCACTTAAGCGGGAGTATGGAAATCGAACATACTCACAATAAAGTTAGAAGAAAGACTCCAGTGGATCGTAATGAGGTAGAACATCACTTAGTCAAGGAAATGGGCCCCCAAACCAAGGATTATAACTCAACATACACATACAAAGGTATGAAATCAAAGAGAAAATAATCATAGAAAGCATAAATGAATACATAAGCAAGACAAGAGCAACACTATAAATAATATAGCTTCATGATCTAATCCTACTAGCATGAAAACCAAAGAGAGAAAAGAGAGAGTGATTACCTCTCCTAGTAAGATGCCCACCTTAACATGAATCACCAAGGAGGGAGAGCCCAATAGGTTCACCCATAAATTGTGTTTTGTAATTGTAATGCGTCTTCTAATAGCTTTTGGAATACCCATAGATTCACATTCTTGTATCACTATGGAATATAAGATGTGTGTCTTTTCAGGATTTAGCAACTTATGTGAATTACCTTCCAAGGATTTGGTATATTTGAATTTTAAAATGTGTATCTCTTTAATATTTATCAACTTATGTGTGTTACCTTCGCAGGATTTAGCAAAAGTAAAAATGATAATGTGTGTCTCTTCAGGATTTAGCAACTTATGTGTGTTACCTTCCGAGGATTTAGCATGTTGTAAAATGTAAACTATAATATAAGGGAGACCCTATATATGCCCCCCTCCTTATCATGGCTACCTAATAGATAGGATAAGGAAGAAAAGGAGGATAGCTACTTCACAAAGTAAGGAGATATCATGTTAGCAACAATGTACACTATATTCTTAGCGAAGAGTATTGACCCTTACATCCAAGAGTATAGATAATCGTGAAAAGGATATGTCACTTACGGAAAAAGGATCCTCAAAGAGGAGGAGATCTTATCAACAAGACCCCCACCATAGAGGAGTGCTTTAGATAAAAAATCATCTTTCAAAGAGAAGAGGGACCAAAGATTCAATCATCAAGCCCCCTGCGATAAAGAGGAAGTGGAATCTTGGAATGAAGGAATCAAACTCTAACCCAAAGCAAGGGAAAGAATTTATAAAGAAAATAATTTGCAAAATAAAGAAGAGGTGATGACCTAGGACAATCACCTCTCATATAAGAGAGTATCCATAGCCAAAACATAAGTCTTTATAAGTAAATAATGTTGCAGAATAAACAAATGCCACTATGCTAAGGAAAGTAGATCCTTAGACAAATGGAAAAGAAGGAAAACCTTCCCCCCCAGGGATGAAAGAAAGGGATATACCAATCATATCAAGAGATGTTGTAGCAAAGAGATATATTTACAAAACAAATGCCCTAGAAAAGATATCATGAATATTAGAAGAGAGCTATGGATGATTATGAGCAAAGGAAGTATGTACCATTATACAAAACCATAGGGATAGAATATAGAAAGGATAACCAATTAAGCTCAAAAAAAAAAAACATGCTAAGATCATAATGGATCCTAGAAAAAAAATGGAAGAGATACCTCTTGCCCCCTAGTGAAGAGACAAGAGGGAGAAAGATCTACATTATTAAAGAACAAGGGGTATGCCCTGTATGGAAATTATGAAGAAATTGTAATACCACACGAGAGTGAGATATAATTCCTAAAGCAACTCTTTCTCTAACATACATCTTGAAATGCACACAATCAGCAAGTAAATGTGTATTACTATAATGAAAAGGAAATTTGTATTTGGAGAGAGCATATTTTAGCATAGGTTTAAAGATTTCTTTCTTAGAATTAATTAACTGAACATAGACCTTCTTAGCCACATTTGGAGGGGTATCAGGGTAATCTAAGGAAGGTGTTGGAAGGATAATATAAAGAGGAGGGCGACGATCAAAATCAATCACCTCAAGTTGAGATAGTGGAAATCCTAGACCATGCTTATCTTGTTTAGGGGATAGATGAACCGGATATTTAATACCATGTTCATTAAAACCAAACCCTAAACCCTTATAACCTTGGTTAGCCACCATATTGTATCCAGTAGTGTACATATCTTGTAAAGCTTCTACGGGAGGTGATTGTTTACGGTGATCATGATAAAATGTTGTGTAAGGTGGAATGATAGGTTTAGAACAATTTTTGTTGCTCTTCCCTTTAATATCATCATGGATTGGATAAGAAGGCGAATGTAAATCAAATAATTCTTGAACATCTGCATCATGAACCATAGTTTGAGCCCCATCACGAGTGTGAGAAGAACTAGGGAGAGAAGATGGAGAAATAGGAGTAATAATATTAGGAATTGGATTAGGAAGGATAGGATGAGGATTAGGAAGATTATGAACTACATTAGGAATGATAGGATTAGGATTAGGAAGATTAGGAAATGGGGTATAATCTACCAAATTCTTCACATAATCCAAAAGAGCAATAAGTCCACTACACAAATCCTTAATGAAAGTTTTGAAAGTAGGAAGACTAGTATTTGTTAATCTTAAAATAGCATAAGAAAGTAAAAAATGAAGAGTAACAAACATGATGAAATGGATGATACTTTCATAAACATCATAAGTACTATAAAGAGATGCTAAGAGAAGAATAATGAGGGAAATAACCATACCCCAAAGCATCTTAAAGATCTTCATAGTGAATGAAATGAAAGAAATGTTTTTGTATTTTAAAATGCAAGAGCATAAAAGAAAACTAATTTAATATGTATGCAAAAGCTAGTCTCTAAGGAAAAGAGGCAAAGCATATAACACCAAAAAGAAAGAGTTGTCTATCTCAGGTTTACCAAAATGTAAGATTGAAAATGTAGGATATATATAGGAATGGAAGGTCACCAAAATATATAGGAAGAATGTGATAAGGTGTATATATGTGGTGTGATGTATGTGTGTAGGGTGTGTGAAGATAATATTTCCCTCTTAATCCTAAATTCATAAAGGAAAGATCCAAATTGATTAACCCAAAAGAAAGGATCAATGCATAAATGAATCAACCTATTAAGGATAGGGATAAAGAGCAAAACCCTAGGTTCCGTCCTATAGAAAAGAATGTAGAATAGATCTAAAAATATTAAAACCTTAATTGAAATGAATTAGTAGACAAGTACTAACCTCAAAATTTCACAGATCTGAAGAATGCTTTTTTTAGGTGTCTACACTAAGTTTCTGGAAGTTTTGCAATCGGATCGGGCATAGAAACACAGAGACAGAGAAAACCCAGAAATATTTTTCAGATTTGGCTCAAGTCGATTTTGACCCAAAATAGAATGTCGATTCTGACCCAAAATAGAAAGTCGGCCTTGACCCAAAATAGAAAGTTGACCTTGACCTGCACAGTCTGAAGGAAAATTTGTTTCCAGATCCTGAAAGTTTTCCAAAAAGGGTATCTGGATCTGCACTTGAACCTGTTGTCGCGAAAATATACCTGAAAGAAAAATTGGATGTGTTTGTTGGGGGAGGGGTTCACCTTAGTCAAACCCCGATTTAGGAATTAATCTTGAAATCAATAATTGAAATAGAGAATGCTAGCAAGTAGTAGAAGTAAATCTAACAATAAAACTATGATATTTGATAGGTATGCAATTGTATTTTGAATGTAAACAAGTATGTAAATATGAAAGATTGAATTCAATATTAGAAATCATAAACCTCCATGATTGTATGTTTGGAATCCACCTTGAAGTAAGAATGAATGAATCTTGAGGATGCACAAAGGATCTTGAAGGAAGATCACACCACCATGATGGATAGATCTAGGGTTATAAATTATGAATCTTGAATGCTTGAACCAAATCCCTTCAAAGGCTTGAATGCTTGAATCCTTGATCTTCAATGGCAAACTTGAATGCTTGAGAGTAAGACTTGAAAACCTTAGTTGAACTTTTGGAAGCTTGAAAACATGTAGAATAATGGATTCTTGAAATCTTTAGTCTTGGATTGTTCTTCTTCTTTTATGGTTAGAGACTTGGATTTGTTTTTGTGGTAACTGATTCACCCCTCCCCTCTCAATTACTCAACTCATTTCCAACAATTGGTATCAGAGCATTTTGTACTTTTAGGAAAGGCTTTGAGGCCTAAGCTAAAGATCAGAGATGTCTTACAGAAGGGAGATCCCCAAGCTTAACAAAGACAACTTCGCTGCATGGAAAGATTTGATGAGGCTACATCTATCTACTATTATAGGCACTAGTTTGCAATTCCTAGATCACAAGTATATGGAACCCCCGAGACCTATGTTTGTGGATCAGATGATGGACATGAAGAATCATAACATAATGATGACTGATATATCTTCTTCACTCAGCTATTCCAAATTTTATGAAGTCAAGGAATGCCCCACTACATATGATATGTGGAAGAAACTACATGATACACATGGAGGAGATGACAATGTAGAGAGAGCCAAAGAAGAAAGTCTCAAAGGTCAGTTTGATTAGATGAAAATGAAAGAAGGAGAAGACATTACAAAATATAGTGAAAGAATTAAGAAAAGTGGCAGTGTCATCAGAGCTGTCGGTGGAACAATTGGAGACAAAATAGTGGTTAGTAAGGTATTGAGAACTTTAATTCCTATCTATGTTATTAGAGTTTCATCTATTCAAGAGATGAGGTGCAGTAATGATATAACTCTAGATGCATTGGTTGGAAGGCTTACAACTTTTGAGTTGGAACTTTTTGAAAATTATTCTCCTAATCCTAGCAATTTTGAGTCTGCATTCAAAGCTAAATTAAACCTTGGTAAGATGGATAGAAACTCAAAAGGAAAACAGATTGACAGTGATAGTGATGATTATTCTGATGATGAAGATCTAGAAATCATTGAAGCATTACTTACAAAGAGAGATGCCAAAGGAAAGTACAAAGGAAGAATACCAGTGATTTTATTTTCATAAGTACAAAGGAAGAATACTAGTGATTTTATTTTCATGTAATGAGGTTGGTCGCATTGATGCTAAGTGTCCAAACAAAGAAGACAAAGATGATAAAAAGTTCAACAAGTACAAAGGCAAGAGAGATTTCAAGAGTTACAAAAGCTACAAGGACAAAGGTAATAAATCTTGTTATATTGCAAAAGATTATGATAGTGATGAAGATGAAGTGAAATGGTTTACATTGCTATTATGGATGAGTCAAACAATGAAGATAATGAAAAGACAGCACTTTACTCTCATATTAGCAAGAATGACACTTGGATAATTGATAGTGGTTGTTCTCACCACACGACTGGTGATAAAACTAAATTTGAACATCTGGAGCACTATGACTGTGGGAGTGTCAGTTTTGGGGATGATGAACCTTGCTATGTGAAAGGTAAAGGTTGTATTTCTCTAACAAAAGGAATCAAATGTGATAATTTGTATTGGGTTGAAGGACTAAGGCATAATCTACTAAGTGTGGCACAGCTAAATAACATTGGTTTCAAGGTATAATTCATGAATGGTAAGGCCAAGCTCCTGGATGGTAAGGGAAACATAGTTGGAACTGGAAGGCAAACAAAAGGTAGTCTATTATATCTTGATCTCACTAAAACTTCAATGTTTATTGCACAAGTAGAAGAAAGCTGGTTATGGAATAAAATGTTATGTCATGTAAATTTTGATAATCTATTCAACATAAGAAAGAACAAAAGAGTAAGAGGTATTCGTATTATGAAGAAACTTGAATTAGAAATATCCAAACAATGTCAAATTGGGAAGATGGGAAAAACTAGTTTCAAAAGAAAAAATTACAATACAGAAGAAGTATTGGAGTTATTGCATACTAATTTGTGTGGACCAATTGGAACAACAAGTTACACAGGTGAGAAATATTTCATTCTATTTGTTGAGGACCATTCCAGAATGATGACTGTTATGTTCCTCAAAGAAAAATCAGAAGCTTTTAAAAATTTTAAGTGGTACCTTGCCAGAGTTGAGAAGGAAACAGGAAAGAAACTTAAATTCTTAAGATCTAACAGAGGAGGTGAATTCATTTCAAATGAGTTCATTTAATTTTGCAATGAAAGAGAAATAAAGAGACAAGTATCTGCCCCATTTACACCAAAGTAGAATGGGATAGCAGAAAGAAGAAATAGATCTATTATGGATTGTGCAAGAACCTTGATGATTGAAAAGAGTGTTGCTACCAAATACTGGAAGGAGGCCATCGACACTACAATTCACACCTTGAACAGAGTTCAACTGAAGAAAGGTATTGAGTAGACACCTTTTGAATTATGGTATGGCTATAAACCTAATGTTCGTTATTTCAAAGTATTTGGAAGTAAATGTTACATCTTGAAAGAAGCAAGAAATGGAAAATTTGATGTAAAAGGTGATGAAGGTATATTCCTAGGCTACTCATACAAAAGAAAAGCATATAAATGTTTGAATCTTACTACTCATAAGGTCATAGAAAGTGTACATGTAATTATTGATGAGTTTGCGGAGATAAGTGAATAACATGGCAGTAAAGAGCCTGGGGACTACAAAAACTTTGTGTATTATGAACCTTATACTATATCTAAGACACAAGAAATGGTGATTGGACAGCAACCATGTCAACCACTGAATTAATCAACACAAACCTTGTTGCAACCTGAGCTTCTAACTGAAGAAACTGATTCTCAGACTGAAGAAACCGAGTCACAGATAGAGGGAACTGAGTCACAAATAGAGGCACCCAAGTCTCAAACAGAGGCGCATGAGTCTCAAATAGTGGAACCTAAGTACCAGTTAGAAGAATAGAAAAAAATATTTGAACATGGTGAACCAAGTAGATCAAGCCCAAAATCAAAGAGGAAGGAACCTATACTTGCCAAATATGTCAGAAGTCATCATGCACCTGAGAAAATTATTGGAGATTAGACAGAAGGTGTAATGACAAGGAATAAAAATTAAAGGTACATGTTTGCTTAGTGAAATTGAACCTAGATCTATTAAAGATGAATTGAATGATGAAAGCTGGATAGAATCCATGAATGAAGAGATTGAGAAGATAGAAAAGAATGTGATTGGTACTAAGGGGGTTTTCATAAACAAGATGAATGAAAAAGGTGAATTTTCCAGAAACAAAGCAAGATTAGTATGTAAAGGATATGCTCAAGAAGAGGGTATTGATTATGGAGAAACTTTTGCTCCTGTTGCAAGACTTGAAGGAGTCAGAACTCTTCTAGCATATGTTGCACATAAAGGATACAAGGTATACCAAATGGATGTGAAATCTGCATTCCTGAATGGAATTCTTGAAGAAGAAGTCTATATTGAACAACCTGAAGGTTTTGTTGATCCTAACAAAAGGAATATGGTCTGCAAACTACACAAAGCCTTGTATGGACTGAAGCAAGCTCCTAGAGCCTGGTATGAAATATTACATGGTTACTTAGTAAGTATTGGATTTCAGATAACTAATGACAATAGTAGCTTATACATAAAAGAAGGACCTTAGAACAATATACTATTAGCAGAGATATTTTTTATTGATATATTGTTTACTGGATATGATGATTTATGCAAAGCATTCTCTAGAGCTATGAGTAAGGAATTTGAGATGTCTATGTTTGGTGAAATCAAATTCTTTGTTGGTTTACAAGTTCATCATATGAAGGATGGTATCTACATTACCTAGTCCAAATACATCAAAGAGATACTGAAGAAATTTAGAATGGAAGACTCCAGACCAGTTGGGACACCTATGCCTACTGGACACAAGTTGTCTAAGGATAATGATTCAAAGGAGGTAAATCAGACTACCTACAGATCCATGATTGGTAAACTTCAATATGTTATTCACCCTAGACCTGATATTGCATTAGCATTTGGTATTGTTGCAAGGTTTTCAGCTAATCCTAGATAGAATCATTTGATGGCTATCAAAAGGATTCTGAGATATCTTAAGGGTACTGAAGGGTATGGATTATGGTATAAGAAAGGAGGAAACTTTGATTTGAAAACGTTGACTGATGTTGATTGGGCAGGAAGTCTTGATGACAGAAATAGCACTAGTGGTGGAGCATTATTCCTTGGTAAGAGATTAGTCTCTTGGACCAGCAAGAAACAGAATTGCATTTCTCAGTCTACAGCAAAGGCAAAGTATGTTGTCGTATCAATAAATTGTTCAAATATCATATGGTTCAAACATTTGTTGTTAGGTATGAAGGAGGAAGTCAAAGAACCCGTTATCATCTACTGTGACAACACTAGTGCTATTAACATTTCAAAGAACCTTGTGATGCATAGTAAGACTAACCATATAGCAATAAAGTATCTTTTCTTGCGAGAATTGGTTCGGGACAAGGAAGTAAGGTTGGAATATGGGAATACTAAAGAACAAATTGTAGACATATTCACAGAACCGTTACCTAAGGATGCATTCTTGTATCTTAGAGGAAAGCTAGGGGTGATTCCCCTAACTGAGGCTCACTAATGGACAGATTAGTTATGCATCAACCGAGATAAAGAATAAATTTAACATGTTGATGCAGATTAACAGAGCTTATTGCATATGAATCAGTACAAACAGGTACATTAAAAATTCATTGGATATGTATTGGATGGTGTCTTTGGAATTTGTTGACAAAGAGGGAGATATTATTGATGTCATGCCAAAATAAATTATTAAGGGAAAGATTATTGATGACATAGGGAGAAATTTTTATCAGAAATAGAGAATGATGTAAGAGGGAGAAATTTGTATTTCAGTGATTGTGAAGAAAGAGGGATTTTTCTGGATAAGGATCAGAATGAAGCTAAGGACATTAATAAAAAAATGTCCTTGTTACAGTTGCTCTAAAATTCTTTTTACTATGACATGTTGTGTTGCCATCAATGCCAAAGAGGGAGATTGTTGATGACAATTATTCAATTGTGTATTGGCATTGATGTTGACACAAATATAGTGATGTCTACACAAATGTCTATACCCAAACCAAGTACAGTCAGTGTATTCCAAGCTCTCTCGGGCATTGAAGAAGACAAAGGTGATTTTTAGTTCTAACTGAGTTCACTCGGGAATTACAGTATTGGTCGAGCATTGAAGGATTTCAGTATTAACCGAGTTATTCTTTTAGTGTCAGTCGACTAACAGCAGTTTACATTTTATGGTTAATTGGTTATATGCAGACGACAGACTTAAGTTTTATTATTTATTTGGAAGGTTATTCAAGCCAACTTGACAAGTCTTATCATATATATATAAGGTCAAGTTTGGATTGAATGAAAGAAGAAAGAAGAAGGAAGTGTGTAAGTTTGTGATATAAAGAGTGAAGGAAAAATCAGATGGGACTCTAATTAAGGACAGAACATACAGAGATGCAATAGAATATTTGATCAGTAAGGATCAAGTTTTAAAGCCAGGCACAGAGATCTAAATCAGAAAAGACAGTTGCTTCGACAAACAGGTCAATCCATTGTTACTCTCTAACAATTGTAGTAGTGATTTAAAATCTCTTAACAGAGTAGACTTAGCAGTCTTTTGTAAATCCTCTCACAAGGTGACATTTCTACATTGAAGTGTTTGAAGACCTCTCACAAGGCCACTCCTTACAGGCTAGTTAAATCCTCTAATAGGGTCACACTTAATAGTGTGCATTGTAACCTTTAATAGGGTTGGCTCCTAACAGGGCTCACTTTAGAAGCGTGAAAAATAGTAACTAGTTGTAATTGGTGGTTTTTCCCATATTGGGTTTTCACGTTAAATCTTGGTGTTATCTGTGTACATGTTATTTTCTTTATTCTTTATGTTTCTGCAATTAATCAATAAAGGATAAACACATGTAATATCTTAAGATTTGCTATGTTAACTGAGTGACAGTAGAATATCTGTGTTAACCGAGCAACAGTGATAAGTTTGATTAAGACATCTAAGGGACTTGGATTTTTTTTGTGGTAACTGATTCACCCCTCCCCTCTTAGTTACTCAACTCATTTCCAACACTAATTTTATGTTATTGGTGCCAAGTATATAAACGAGGAGATATTATTTTAATGTATTTCAAATATTTGAATTCCCTATGTTTTAGACGCCAAGTTATGTATCTCATGTTAAGTGTAAACATGAAGCTTTAAATCAATGAAATGAAGGGAGATATAAGGGCTTTCATTGGGAACTCAAACCATCCTTTTGAACATCTTGAAAATTAGTTAGGACCTAATTAGACCCTTTAGGACCTAATTAGATCCAATTAGACCCATTAGGAGCTAATTAGACTCAATTACAACCTAAGGTATTAGGACCTAATTAGATCTGGAATTACAACTTTTAGGATCTAATTAGACCCTTTATGACCTAATTAGATCCAATTAGACCCTTTAGGACGTAATTAGATCCAATTAAAAGGTTTTAGGACCCTTTAGGACCTAATTAGACACAATTAGACCCAATTATACCTAAAGGGACCTATGATAGGTTATGTGACCCCTTAAGACCCCATTAGACGCACTTAGACCTAATTAGACACAATTAGACCTATTAGGACCTAATTAGACATAATTAGACCTATTAGGACCTAATTAGACAATATGACATGTGTACATATACATGTACATACATATGTATGCATATGACATACATATACATATGTACATATATATACATGCATATATATACATGTATATATGCATGTGCATATACACATGTATATGTAAATGTACCATATATATACATTTATACATATAATGTATATATGAATATACATAACATATATATGCATATATATACATATATATGCATATATACACATATACATGTATATGTACATGTACCATATATATACATATATACATATATACATATAATTTATATATGTATATACATAACATACATATACATTTACATACCCCACATATATATATATATACACACATATATATGTGCATATATATACATATACATGCATATATACATATATATGCATATATACATGTATATATACCAACTATATATATTAAAAACAATAAAAAAATGCAAGTATAAATATAAAATACCTGTTCAAGTGACATTTGCAAAACGGAAGCCCCGTGTCCTACTTTCAACCCAGCCAAAACAGTGAAAATGACTGTTTCGGCAGGTTAAAAACCCCACCAAAAAAAAACTAACTTACTTTTGATCGAAAGTAAGTTAGTACTTTCGATCGAAAGTAAGTTAGTACTTTCGATCGTAAGTAACTTATGATCGAAAGTATCACTTTTTTGTACTTTTGATCGTAAGTTACTCACTTGCGATCGAAAGTACTTGCTAATTCTGATCAAAAGTGATTTTTTTTCCTCAATTGCGCTTTTCGGGGTGAATTCCTTCCTCCAAAAAAGTGTAACCCACTATTGTGGGTTCACCCTTAAACTACTAAACAAACTATAACAAACCTCTGGCTTCGGTGTACATTCTCTGTTCCCCCGTGTGTGTCCTCTGCTCCTACTAATGGGCCACATTCTTGCCCTGGTGGCACTTCTTTTTCTCATGTGGCCACTTCCCTACAAGCATGTGTTGGTTTTCCTACGGATGTTGCCAACGCCTCTTCTCTTTTGGGTGTTGGCCCTGGTCTAGGGGTTCCCTCTGCTATGTTCATTGGGAAATGTTCTAGTGCCCCCCATGCTTGGGTTGGAGGATACTATTTTGGCTACTGGTGCTAGTGATTATGGTCCTAAAACTATGAGGGTAGGGGTTCCTCCCCCTAAAATATACTACTACTGGTGGAAGGAGCTATGCTCATGCTGCCAAATTTGTTGTTGCCATCCCTTCAAAGGTGAAAGATCGTCCCATTGCTTGTGCCAAGACTTCACCTATGGTGGTTTGTAGCCCTTAAGTGGTGGACAATGTGGAGTTCTACCAGAGTTGTGGGTTGGTTGGTAGATTTGCGAGCCTTTGGCCCTCTCTTCTGGATCTGCATTGTTGGGTTACCAACTCTTGGAGACCATTAGTCTTAGGTGACAATAACCTCTACCCTTGTGCTAAGCGCTTTTTTATTGCCTCATTTTATTCTTCTAAAGATCATGATGTAGTTTTGAACAAGTTGTGGGTTTGGGGAAACCACTCCCTTTCTACCAAACCCTGGACAGATTCATTTAATCTTTTTACTAAACAACTCAATGTGTGTTTAGTGTGGGTTCACTTTTTGAATCTCCCACTCCATTTATGGGAGATGTCTTTCTTTGAAACCATTGGGAACTCTCTCGGACAGTTCCTGAAGGTTGATGAAGATACGACTACTATGAGTCACTCTACTTTCACTCATATTCTAGTTGATATGGATGTCTCCCAACCACTTCCGGGGGACATGGTTCTCATGGTTGGTGAAAGGTCATGAACTCAAGCATTGGATTATGAGGGCCTTCCCCTCTGTTGTCGGCGTTGCTTCTCTATTGTACACATGGCTATATATTGTGATCTTCTACGTCGAAGAGGTGTTTCTACTTGGTGGAAGGTTACAAGTAATGATCATCTGACAGTCTGTGCTTCTAATTCTTCCTCTGAGGATTTATGGGCTGCTGACGAAGATGAAACCCCTGCACAAAATTTTGATGATGCCCCTACTACAGATTAGGATCAGGATCCTACTATTGTTTTGATTCTTGCTCCTAGTGCAATTCTTGTTGATGTCCCTAATTCTACTAATGCAACGCCCTCTGCCCATGAGGACCTTTCTACTCCATCTACTTTTGCTTTTTCTCTACACCAAGCTTTTGCTGACGCTGCTCAACTTCTACAACACTCTATCTATTGTGCTGACACTCTCCCTAGTGGATTCTCATTCGTTGGGGAGCCTAAGGATTTTATCGCATAGAAAATTGTCCAACAACGTAGAAAGAACTCTCGCCCTCTTTCTCATGTGGTGTGAGTTTGGCCCTTTCTTTTTGGGGTAAAGCCTTTGTGTTTCGTGTTCTGTCTTTGTTTTTTTTGCTATGGGTTTTTTGATGGTCTGAATTTCCGCCCTCAAGCCTTGAACTTGTAAGGGTCAGCCCCTTGTCTTGGATTCTTAATTTATTAAAAACAAACCTCATTATTCTATGCATAATTATTATATACATGTCCTACAATGCAATATTCCTAACACCCCTCCCTTCGTGTTGGATATCGTTAAAATAGGGGCACCAAATTAAATATGAAGGTTCTTCAAACATAAAAAGCATAGGACTCAGTGCAAAATATAGTTGCAGGTGCAATAGACAAGAAGTTGTAAGCATGAACACTTTTTCACTTCAGTTGTTAATCTTGCGCCCTCATCTTTTGATAAATAAGGATTTCCCATCATCTTATGCATCAGATTTTTCATCATCAATGAAACTAATATTTTAAAGAGTCTTTTTTCTCCTCCATAATCTAAATTTATTATTGTCCACACATGCCTCTGTATTGTTGTGTTTTTTTTTTTTTTATGTATGCAAATGCACTTTAATAAGATTAACTTTGCAAAATATGGAATTTCCCTTCTTGGGATATACCTAATTTTTACCCTAAAACAACAATTCCAACTATATATTTATAGGTATGTATGTATGCATGTATGTCTATGTCTATGTCTATGTCTATGTCAACACTAACGATGTTTCATTGTAATATTCAACTTATAATCCTAAGAATAATTCAGAAGATATAATTTATCTTGATATCCTCCTTCGAACTATCTTGTCGAAGATCAATAATACTCAAATCAACAAATCATGGCATTAATAATAGTAGGATCAATACATCATGACATGTTCCTCATATCAAATCATATTGTGAATTTATTAGAAATACTTACAAATAGCAATATTAAAGCCGAAAGTAAGGGGGGTCATCCTTATGATTGCCAATCCAACTTGGATGGAGGCCATCCTTGATCAAGCCCAAGAGCATGGAAGGCTGGTCGTCCATTCCACGTCCTGAATCATGAGCATGGAAGGCTAGTCATCCATTCCAATTCTAAGTGGCATACTTGATAAGAGTATGAGAGGGGGGCCATCCTTCCTATTTGTAAAACACTTCCTTGAATCCAAGATTGATTTCTTAAGGATTTTTCTAAAGTATTCTTGATTGCATGATTTCTCTTAATTAGCATTTCTTGAAGGATTGATGAATGGATGCTTAATGCAAGTGCAATTAATCCAAGATTAGCTATGATTGATTTTAATAACCCAAATTGAAGTGTGATTTGGATTAGGAAAATAAATGCTTTGAAAGTAAACTAAACAATCTAAAACAATGCTAAATGGTAAACCTAAATGCTAAATGCTCACAATACTTAGAATGCTTAAGATGCTAGAAAACCTGTAGAATAACAATACTTAGAAAATCTGATGCTTTGTGAAGGAAAAGAGGCTCTCTTTTATAGAAATCTCTCTCAAATCGATAGTCAAGATCGAACGTTGAAGAGCGGACATGATTCAATTTGAAGAAGCACACAATCCATGTGCACGGAAGATAATTGGTCAAGAGGGTAAGTTGAATGAGTTGACTGATCGGTCATTTGGGAAACTTCCAAAATCCAATCTCAGTTAACTAGACTGTTTCCAAAATGAGAAGCAGACTAGACTAAGTTAACTAAACAGGACAGGATTGTTTCCCTTTCGAGATTCAGTTAAATGAAATGATGACATCAAATGCATTTTTAAATAATTAAAAGATTCTAAAATGCACTTATTGACTATATTAATTAACATTAAAGTCCTTTTTAAATTTAATTGAAAATATCTATTTATTTAATCAACATACTAGGATATTAATTAAATAAATAACATAAGGTTTATTTGCCAATGTTTTGTGATTTTTAGGAATTAATTAATTAATTAAGTGCGATGATAAATTAGGACCTAGGGTTCATGTCAGATCAAATTGAAAGTGACGAATTGCCTTTGGGGTTTAGAACTTAGGATAGTCAAGATTAGGATTTCTTGATAGGAGATCGAGATAGGGGTCTAGGGTTTTGATGACCATTTTTAGGTCATTACATTTGCCCCTCTTTGAATTGATGTGCGATCAACGCATTGATTCAAAGACTTGTTAGCGATGAGACCAAGGATAGTTTGATTTGAAGCAATGAAACCATTCTTGAGAAGATGATTGATTTTGAGCTTGATTGGACGAAGATCAATCAAAAGATATAAAACATAATGCTCAATTTGATTTGAAGCGATGAAACTGAATATCTGTCAGGAACTCTTGAACCTTTGTGATTAGTTTGAACAAATAACCAGTTTGATTTGAAGCGATGAAATTGATTACCGTTAAGAGATTTGACTAGCAAGAAAATTGACTTGATTTGAAGCGATGAAGCCAATTTGATCAATGTATTTGGTTTCAATAATGAACAACCCGTATAAGACTGATCTTGTCTGGTTTCGAGTGTATTCATCATTGTATAAGACAATTGATTGGGTTGATTTTGATTAAAGATGATCTCAAATTGATTTGATGCGATGAAGCTGAGATGCCCCAAGAGATGGGGTCTTGCTTGATGATGTGATCATTGAATTGTTGATGTCCTGATCCTGCCCCCTCGAGAGCAAAATCGAAATATGGCTAGGTGCCCCAGTGATCAGAAGCAAATCAATTGATGAAATTGGTGTTGGAAGAAACTGATCTGATTTGGAAGAGGTTGAGAGTGTTTAGGACCCATTCTGCACTTGTTTCAAGGTCATGTTGACCAAGTTTGACCAAAAATTTGGTAGGGTTGACCAAGTTTGACCAAAATTCTAACATGAGAATGGGTTGAGAGATTTCTATCGGTTCGGAGTCCAGAAGACTGATTTGCGCAAGCGGTCAACTGCGATTGACTAAAAAAATTCAACTATCAAATTTAACAAGTAAAACGATCTTAGATTTTAATTTTGATCCTGAAAATAGAATCAGGATGGTCGAAAACTTCTAACATTTCTTGTATGAAATTGGTGTTGTCAACACAGGTACTCGGTCATGTCTTTAGTGACGTGCAACATTACCACTTGACAGAAGAAATATTGATCGAACCAAGCTTCATTTCCTCACATTGGAGAGAGTGAGATTATACAGTTTTAACACCACGTAGCTACAATGCAAAACTAACATGAATGCAACCTAGGACTTAGTCACTGGGTTTGAACTTGAAAATTTTCATCATTGAGCGTTTGGGACATCCAAGTCAATACAACCCTTACTGGTGCCACTGCAACCATAAGGATATGAATATGACTTTCATCGGATAAGATGTGGGAAACCAACGTAAGTATCGAGGCACAACAACCAAGATGACCTGAACATTGTTTCTAGTTGATATTGCAAGGGTACACAGTATCGAGGCATTCAAAACTGAGATAACTATGAGTGTGATCTTGCGTAAACAGACAGAGTAATAACAATCAAGGAGATAATTCCGACCTCACCCTGGCGTGCAAGTAAACGGAGTCTAGGTATGTGAGGTTGATCCGCCTTGTTGTGGAAGCTCTTATCATAGACACCCAGTTTATTTGATACCATAGGATCATTGAGACCACACCAACAAGCAGTAGACAAAGAAAAGATTAGCAAAAATCAATGAGAATAGACAACACACCAAGAGAAGCTCAGCGTACTTCAACTAGTTTCAAAGTTTTCAGATGTGTACATGTATGAGGTGTTGAGAAACATCGTTGTGCTTCTGAGTGCATTGTGTTTGATTGCGATCAATCTATTGTTCAAATGTTATGTCACATTATCCAATGTGTGTTGAGAAACACAGATGTGTCCAAATAGGTAGTGTTAAGCAACATTGTTGATTAGGGTGTTGAGAAACACCAGTGTGTCAGTAGCGAACTGTCCTTTAGAAATGACTAAAATACTGATGTTGGGTTGGTTCATCGATGATCAATGTGGGGCCCTTGCCCCCTAGCAATGAACTCCAATGAAAGATGACTGACTTGATTCATACTATTGGGACAAAGCCGATTCGATTGCCCCCAGATGATGACTCTGGATCGATTTCAAGCTAGGAGGGTTCTCAGAAGAACCAAAGTGTCACGAAAGTAAATGTAAGCTATGCACAAATAGAAGCGAAGGGATTTCCAAGACTGAGCATTGATAGATGGAGTGCTTGAGAACAAGAGGCGTCTGTTTACCAGGTTTTCACCTACTTGGCAGAGATTCTATTTTTGCTACCAAGGCACCTGTTTACCAAGTTTTCACCAAGGCACTTTTTTCTTTTTCATTTTTTTATTTTTTTTTGTTATTTTCTATTTTTTTGTTTATTCATCAAGGCGCCTATTGCTAGGTTTTCACCAAGATAATCATTTTTTCAGGACTTTTTTTCATTTTTCACTTTTCTATAGGACATTTTTCACTTTTTCTATCTTTTTAGAGATTACTCGTTCTCAAGCAAGATCACATTGGTTTGCCCCCAATGTCTAGCAAGGTGTAGGACATTACAGATGGATTAGAAATCGGATGGATGAGGCAAATAGACAATGATGGATAAAGAGGGTGAATGCAACCTTCAAGGACAGTCTCCTCAAGATTAGCCAAGCTAGTAAAAGGGAATATAGCATGTGAAGCATGTTTTGAATAAGCAATGGAAACTAATAACGTGGTGCCAGATAGCATATAGGATAACGACCTGATGTCATAAAAGCATGTGGTCCAAAAGAGTGGACATGTCAAGAGACTTCTAAGAACCTATTTTTCATTTTTCATTCTTCATCAAGACCAAGGGGTCAATAGGATAGTGATAGGATAGCATGATCAAGATAAAGGGTGATGGAGGCTATGAGTGAATAGTTTGGGATTAAGGAAAGGATGCTTATGGATAATGAGTATTGACTTGGGATAAGCTAGATCATGATAGGGTACCATAGATGAGAGCAAGTGAATAGTCTGATGGAAAGGATAATGAACGTCAGGATACATGATACTCATGGATATGTTTGACCTTGTCAAAATATGAATGTGTCATGTCCAAAACTACAACATGAATTTTAAACTATTAACACATTCATATTACGTTTACAACAAGGATCACATTACAGTGAGGTTTCAACCCCTTATTGGATTAAACCTTGGCTTACTCAATTCACATGTGTTTAGCCCTGATTCTCCGAATAATTCCATGGTTCCCTTTCCTGCACACTAAACTTCGAGCATCAGTAGTCCAAGATAATAAAATCACATGTAATATACCTTTTCAATTCATAATTAGCAATATTAATCAATAAGCAGAATTAAATTTCTAATTGCAATTTTCATACAGAAAAGTTTAAAACATAATAATTCCATAATCATCATGACATAACATCCATGAAATAATCAAGTCCAATCATGATTCAATCTTCTCATTGATTCACTTATCTAAACATATATATAATCAAAATCAACCACCTATTCTAGGTCTAATCCATATCAAAATGTAATCCACACAATATAATCATCATCATAACATAATATCTTGAGTCTCCGTCGGGATACTCAAAAAGTGTATCAATGTATCAAAACATAAAGTATCAAAGTGTGATCGAGCAGTAAAGCTATGATGGGTCGGGGTGAGGCCTCACAGAATGCAAATAGGATAGTTGCATGATAGAGGATATAATGGATAAGGTAGCTTGAATGGAACTTGCCTCTAAGAGAGAGCACAAGAGGAAGAAATTACACATGATGCCTCTTTGCCAAGTTTTCATCATGGTACTTGCCCAAGGCGCAACAAGAAGTGGTTTTCACCATATAGGACAGATTTATTTCTCTTTACTTTTGCTACCAAGGTGCTTGTTTACCAGGTTTTCACCAAGACACTTTCTCTTTTATTTATTTATTTTAATTTATGTGGAGGAACTTTAAGTCTCTTGCTCTTTTGATAGTGCTCCTTTCAAGGATATGCTATGATGGGCCAAGGCCGCTGAAAGTATGCTCAAAGATATTGATAGGGTGACGATAGAGAAGAATGATATAGAGGATAAGGAAGATGGTAGCCAAGGATTTATGCGATGGATTGGATAAAGAGGAATGGAAGGATATGGGATGGATGGGTAGTAGGTAGGTGCGGGATATTGGATAGGGTATTGAAAGGTTTGTGTAGAAGTAGATAGAAATGGTGATAAGATCAACATTGACACACACCTTGAAGAGTAGTGGACGAATGGAGAAAAAATGGATGGAATAGCTGGAGGCTTTGATGTATGAGTGGATATGGATCTTGGCACACGAGGACCCAAGATGGATGGAGAAGGGGGTGAAGTATTCAAGGTAATGGATTTTGGGACATGAGTACCCAAAATAGAGTTGGAAGATGTGAGATGTTTAGATGGAGATAAAGTGGAAGGCTTTGGAAGCTTGGATGCCAACTCTAATTTTTCCTTTTTATTCGAGTCTTTTAAGAGAGACTTGGGAATCCACACCACTTTTGATTTTCCTTTGCTTTTGGATGATTTAGAACGCAATTCTTCCATGATGGATTTAGGAACCCATATTTTCTTTGATTTTCTTCTTTGCTTAGTGGACCCTTGTGGTCTCTTGAACACTTCATTTTTCTTTTTAATCACATGTCGATTAGACTGGACATAGTGATCTTCATATGTAAGTGGATTCTTGTGTTTGTGATATTTTCGTTGTACATCCAAATTGCTTCCAAAAGACTTGGGAACTATGGATGAATAGGGCTGATATGACTGGTTCATATGGATTGGTTGATAGGGAGGGGTCAAGGATGCATGTCTTTGTTGATCTTGATAGGGGATAGGGTAAGCAAGTGACAAGCTAGTAGTGATAGGCATGGTGAATGGAGGGATATAAGGACCCAATATAGATGGAAGGTTTGACGGTTTTAGCTTTGGGATATAGGGACCAAGAATGGACTTGGAGGATGGAGAAGGCTAATGCTTACGTGCAAATGGAGGGAGATAAGGTGAGGAAGGGATATCAGCATCTTTAGAGTGAGCTGCATGACCAAGGCTCTTCTCTTTAGAATTCAGCTTTTTATCAATAGGTGCATGAGTAGCTTTCATAGGAGCAATTTTGATAGGAGCAACTGAAGCTTGAGGGTATTTATTGTTATGCAAGGGATTTTCAGGAATGGTGGTTTCTGGATATGGAAGAATATGACAAGGGGAAGATGGAATACTCTGATCTTGAAAAAGATCTTTAGATGGTGTACAAAGGGTAATTTGCTCTTGATTTTCAATAGGCTCGCTAGAGATGGTGGAAAGGATATATTGATCTTGCTTGGGAGGTGGATAAGATATATGAGGTGTAATAGTGTCTTCTAGGAAGAAATGGAAGGGGATTGATGAAATCATCATGGGACTCTTGAGATATGTAACTTTAGTCAAGCGTTGGATCAGGGGGGATGGTATCTTGATCTTGATCATTACTAATATTTGTTTCTTCACACTTTGGATTGCCCTCTTGATATGGAGCCACTTCTAAGGACGAGGTAGGAATTTTGATCTGCATGAGGGCGCCAAAAATGTGCGTGTGAAATCCTAAGTCTTTAGGTCATTACACTTCCCTTTGAAAGAGTACAACCTTTCATAATTTCTGCCCTTTAAAATAGTAACTTATTTTTCTCCATTCCTTTCTATTAATATTTTGATTGATATATTTCATTCTTTCTTCCTTCTTTTATATCCTTCCTTCTTTTATATCCCCTCTAAAATGAACTCTTCTTCCTTATATATCTTATATTTGAAAGACTCTTCATTTCATGCCTTTTGACCATTCATTAAACTTAATTAAATTTTAATTATATTATTATACTTCTTATTTTTTAGTATGTAAATTTTATTATTCTTTATTGACTATTATTGAATTCTATTTTAAAGGGGGCATTAAAAAATCTATACTTCTTTTTACCACTTGTGGTTATCAAGGTTCTATAGTGGTATGTTATGACTTGGGTCGACTTCTACTTAACCATATTTAATTTTGGCATTTTATGATACCCTTAGCAATTGTAACATTTTTGGTGTCCTTTTTTCAATCCATAATTAAGATCTCGGATAGTCACAATGTCCACACGCCCCATGATGGGTTCCCAAATGGATTTGTTAAACGAGTATAACAGTGGATTTGTTGAACGAGTATAATAGAGATCATCCAAAACATCAGATATATAATTAAGTTCCCTACTAGATAGCTTCAACACTAATTAGGAATCAGTCCACAATTGAATAAGCTAGAATCGCAAAAGAATGTTGAGATAATAGTTCGGAAGAACTTGTATGTATATCAATTTTGTATGCCCCCAATAAATGTCTTTAATTGAACAAGAAGCATTTAATAGCCAAAACTCCAATCCAAGGCAGAGAACGTTGTCAATACGAGGCATTTTTTGTTCCTCAAATTGACCATATAAACTAGATCCAATTTGGACCATTCTGATGTTTCAACTCTTACAACAATTAGCCAGTGATATTTACAGTGTCACAGAAATCAATCTTTATTTACACTACATATACATAAATAGCTTTGTAGATATATGACAAATAAATAAATGACAGGTACACATTTTTTCACTGTCATTCAATAAGAGGTATAAGAATAGACTTTGCAAAGCAAAATGGCTCTTACAAAGTAGTTGATGTCGTGACCGATAAGCAAATCCCACTCTCATGTTGATCTGGTTTCCGATGTGTGACAAATGGAGTTCCCAAAGCATCTAAATCAACAATGGCAGTGTCGCCTGCCTGGTAGTTGTCTGCAAGAAATGCTTCACTTACAACATCTTCAACCAAGCGTGTGAGCGCTCTCTTTAGAGGCCTTGCACCATAGCTGTCATCATAACCTTCTTCACATATAAGATTGAAAACTGCCTCTGACACTTCTAGACCAATTCCTGCACATGAGACTCGTTCTCTGGTCTCCTCCAACATCAAGCCTAGTATTTTGCGTATCTAGACAGTGATCAAGGAAATAGAAAATATTTAAAACATGCTTGTAATACATATCGGATTACTGAGCAAGTGGACAAATTAAAAATATGGAATCATACCTGCTTCTTTTGTAAAGAACGAAAGATAACCACCTCATCTATCCTATTTAATAATTCTGGCCGAAAATAATCCTCCAACTTCTCATTGACCAATGCTTTTAGGGTCGTATGTCTGTCTGCATTACTTCTACCCTCTATTATTGCTTTTGATCCTATGTTGGATGTCATAATGATAATTGTATTTTTGAAAGAAACTTTCCGACCCTGAAAATATTTACAAGTTATATTAATGTACTTCAGAAGTATGCATGATTTCATCATATTCTTCGGAAAATCATTTTGGAGATATGATTAAGCTATTGCATACTCACTCACCTGGGAGTCGGCAAGTTTACCATCCTCAAAGATTTGAAGCAGGATATTAAATATGTCAGGGTGAGCTTTTTCAATTTCATCAAGTAAAATTGCAGTAAATGGTCGCTGTCTAACAGCCTCAGTTAGTATGCCCCCCTCTCCGTATCCTACATACCCAGGGGGAGATCCAATCAATTTACTCACAGTATGTCGCTCCATATATTCACTCATGTCAAGCCTGATCATGGACGCTACCTGCCATGGATAACAAAGTGCATAAATTCCAGAAGAGTAACATTTCCCTTGATGGTAACACTCAAAATATGTAGCGTGATACGTCTTAACAACTGTAAATATCTACAGCAAAGTAACTTACTGAACCGAAATAAGATTCTGCCAATGCCTTGGTCAATTCTGTCTTGCCAACTCCAGTTGGACCACAAAAAAGCATTGAAGCAATGGGACGATCAGGATCTTTTAATCCTAAACGAGCTCTCCTCAATGCTCTAGCAATGGCACTGACAGCTTCTTTTTGACCAACAACACGAGTTTGGAGCTGTTTCTCAAGACCAATTAACTTGAGTTGTTCATGTGCAGTGAGCTGCTCGAGTGGGATTCCAGACCACATGGACGCAATTGCTGCAATGTCATCTGGTCCAACCACAACAGGTCTGCAAAGATCGGGATCAAACAAACATTAATTTGGATTTTGAGCACAGGAATGTGGACCAAGTATAAGAGAAAATTAGAAGACAAGAAAGAATTGGCATACCCATTATCATATTCAAAATAACTTGATATGGTGGAAGTAGCTGGTAAAGGCACAACGTCCACATCACCGCCTAAAGTACTTGGTATAGATCTATCCCCAGATCTGCCCGCCTGTTTTGGAAGATGATGTTTGACTCTAACTGATGGTGCCTGCATTGAGGAACTATAATTAACTTTTTTTCGAAACTGTAATCAGCTCATATTGATAAATTTACACCATTTTAAGTGGGCTTGGAACATACTATCTTCTTCCAATAAAAAAATTGTTTATTTTCTATGGTTGAATGCTATTTTTAGTTCACCAAGGGAGCTGCGAATCCTTGGTCGGCTTTGACCAATTTATTTGGAGCTAAAACTGCTCTCTTAAAACTTTAGGGCTCTAAGCTGGATAGGTTGTGAAATTGTTTCTTGTGCTTGGTGACGCACCATCAATCAGTCAACCCAGTCCAAATGAACAAATAAAAATTATCAATTACAAAACTAGTTGAAATTTGATGTTAATTTATCCACTGCATGGACAACCGACTTAGGAACTCAAAGATTGGCCCTCTCCATGAAGCTTACTGCAAGGAAAAAATATCACCAGAAGGCTGCCATAAAAGAGTTAATAAAACAAAATTCTCGTAAATATAGGATACTGGAAAATAAGACGCCTTACAGTTTCATGATATTTCTGAACTTCCCGAATTTCCCGCCAATATTCACTGGGAGATTTTGAGAGTATGCTTGCTTGTTGTTTCTTTTTTCTATTGCAAGCTTTTATGTGTGCTTGGCTCCCTGCCTCATCAATCAGATCAATGGCTTTGTCTGGAAGATATCTATCTTGAATATATCTTGCTGATAAGCGAACAGCTGCATCCACTGCCTCTGAAGTAAACCTGCACTTATGATGATCTTCATACTTCTCAAGCAATCCTACGAGTATCTTAACAGCATCATCCTAGACAGGGTAACACAAACTTGAGATGTTGAGATCTTAAAGCAATTTCAAAAATATTTAAAATTTGATTTGCTTCAGCTCAACTCTTTTGATTCAAGATATGCAGTACCTGGCTGGGCTCATCTACTAGGACAGGCTGGAATCGACGTGCCAGTGCTCCGTCTTTCTCAATATACTTTCTGTGTTCATCAACTGTTGTAGCAGCTATGCACTGCAAACATGACATTGCATAAGATTCTCTATTCTATGGCATCACCAGCAATAGCATCCATATGCAGTTCCATTATTCTCATTGCTAAGACCATCCAAAGTAAAGAATGCAAGTTGAAAGCATTTCAAAGGTCCTACAGAATTTATCCTGCAAGTAACTACCATGGAAATTTATGCTTATGGCCAATGGTCACAGTTATCTACAGTAGTAGTGTTGAAGTGTCATGTAAATGAAATTCTCTGGATCATAAAACAACTTGTTGAAAGTTGTTTAAGTTTCTAGAAGTTCAACTTGAATTGCCCCAAAAAGATTCAACCTGTAAGATCCTTTCCGCATTTTCAATGTTCAAAGCAGTTATGCTCTCCAAATTATCCAATCAGTTCAGTTCTCTTTCTTGTTCAGAAAACAAATGTACCTGTAGCTGACCTCTGGCAAGGACTGGCTTGAACAAGTTAGCAATGTCAAGGCCAGAACCATTTCTTGCCTTCCCAGCTAATTCTGACCCCACGAGCATGTGAACTTCATCGATTAGAAGAATGACATTACCTGCAGATAGAAATTTTAAATCACAACTAGTAATAGTTGACGAAAATGTAATTGATCCAACCCGAAACCATAAAATTTACAAGGCTAGTCTACCTGCTCTCTGTATTTCGTCAATCAAACTTGTTACACGCATCTCTAACTCCCCTCGTTCTTTTGCACCAGATATTAATAGCCCAATATCTAGGGACATCACACGCTTTCCCTGTGCAACAATGGCACTAGACAATTGGTAGAGACTCAAGAGGATATCCGATTTGAAACTAATTAGCATAGTTACTAAACAGTGGACAAATATGAATGTAAAGATGATATTTCCCTTCAAAGATGACTTACCTGAAGAAAATCAGGTACATTTCCTTGGATGATACTGATTGCTAGCCCTTCAGCAATTGCAGTTTTTCCTACTCCTGGTTCTCCCAATAGAATGGGATTATTTTTGGTTCTCCGACCAAGAATCTGAACCACCCTCTCTACCTCCTTGTCACGGCCAACAATAGGATCTATTCTACCTTCACTTGCTCGGGCAGTAATATCAATGCAGAAATCAGCCAGTGCACCTTTTTCTGTCAATGTAAGCGAAAAATTAATTCATAAAAAATGTTTTAACATTGATCTAGCTGAAAAGCTTGAATTCAAAAGCTATGGAAAGGCATAACTCCAACTCAGAACACCAATAAAAACCTTTTTTCTTGTCCACGTGAGAGGTTGTGGTTGCATGTGATTTGGATTTTGCTGGCAATTCAAGAGATGTCGAAGAGAGTTCTCTACCCTCCTTGGCTAGCTCCCCCTGTAGTCTTGAGGCTGCAACAGATGCCAAATCTTCTTTATTCAGACCCAATCTGTAATCAAACACCAATTTTGTGAGGCTTTAATGACAAATAATAATATTTCCTTCCTTGCATTTAACAAAAAAAGATGAGTTCAATAGCTGTAAATTGATAAAACACTTCATACTATTAGGCTATTAGCAGTCAATGCCATTCATATCCTTGCAGTCCGCCTCAAAACTACATATTCAGGAGAGCAGATGATCCCCCTTATATTGCATCAATCAATCATGCTCTAGTTGATCCTCAAGGCTGGCCTAATTGATGCAAGAAAATAGATATGAGAAAAAAGTGACCCTAGTGCAGAAGACAGGCTCTAACACCTAGTGGGCAGTTCAGATGGGAAACCAATTAAATCATAATGATTTTTTTAACCCCCTAATCTCTTTAAATGCCTCGGCATTATAAAGGAAATTATCAATCTTTTTATTCTGTCCTGCAACTGACACGTGCAGGATGTGTGAATTTGATGCTCACGATGTCCAATCAATCTTCAAAGAGCATTTTGGGTGCTCTTGAAGGTAATGTTCCTCACAATAAAAATGGACACAAAGTTCCATCAATATGCTGATAAGCAAGAGATGACATTTCAAGCCCCAGTTTTCAATCAACAATTAGGAAAAATCTATGTTGCAATTGGAGGCAATTGAGAATATCATCAATGAAGTTATAGTTCTGATTATCTTGAAACAGAAGTGCAGAATAGGGTTAACTCGGACATTGCTTTGATGTTTTTTTCTCATATCTTCTGGAGTATGTTAAGGATAATTAATAATTATCTAACAAGAGGGCTGGCACAGCATTATGCATAGGACAAAATCACCTGAGTTGGACAAAACTTACCCAGTGAATCCATTGCCAATGGTGGGTTCAATATTTCAGGAGGTTTGTTTCGATAGTTTCAAAGAACGTGAAGCCCATTTCCAAATTTCAGTGACTGTATTGGGGATGCAGAGGAATGTTTTATTCCCAACGAAGATCTGGTTTGCCTTCAGATCCCCTTCCGATTCAAGACAGTTCCAGAGCAGAGGGCTAAAAGAACAGTGAAATTCTTGAATCACATGACTGGCTGGAAGGGAAGGGAAGGGAAGTCAAATCAGTGGAGCTGGAGATAATTCTGCAGATCGTGGAGTAAGGGTTTTAGTTTTCTACCTTGTGTTTTGTGTAAGTTGAAAACTTGGTAGTAACAGGACGTAAAAATTGGTTCCAGATTTTCAAAGCTAGAATCATCTGCCATATCCCACTGTTATAAGTTGTTGTCTGTGCATTATGCATTTTCACTATTTTGTTTTTACAGGTATATAGACGAAGGACAAGGGCTCCATGCCGCACTTCATGTATCACAAAAATAATACATTACTTCAAATGCACCATCAATCCTGTGATTGGAATCCCAAGTAAGGTTCAAAGAGCAAGTTCAGGATGGGGAAATTTCTGTTACACTAAGATTTTGGAATGTGTACATCCTGGGACAGGGGGTTGCATTTCCAGAACATATTTTTTGGGAGGACATTTATTAAAAAAAATGGGAAATTTTAAAAATATAGTAATATTTCAATATTCATATGATTACATTGATAAGGCTTTCTACATATAAATTATAGAACCTTAGATAAACAACATTAAGGCTTTCTACATATACATTATAGAACCTTAGATAAACAACATTAAAATTGATCCAGATTTCAAATGAAAAATGAATTAACAAAAATTTAATTGATTTCATTGTCAGTGTGCATATTTATTAATAATTATATAAAAATTACAATAAAATGCCCAAAGGCTGCAAGTTTCAACCACCAAATGACAAAAAACAGGGTAAATATGCTGCCGCCCCTAACCAGCACCTCCTACCTGTGCATCAAAATCAGATTCTTCGTTTGAGTTACAGCCACTGTGAGAGATTGGCTCATCCAACAGAACCTCAACCAATCCCTCTTGTGTCTCTTCCTCATCAACCTATGTGGAATCTTTGGGATCAACAGCCCAACGCATAGCTAGTGTCTAACAATACTTGAGTCTATTGATCCTAAAGTGCATAGCCACAAACTTTCTGATCATCAAGAGTGGTAACCCTATTTCCCTTGATTGATTGTATGAAGTTGTAAGTGAGGTCAAAGGGTAAAGATTGTATGAAGTTATTAAGTGAGGTCAATGGAATGAAGCCCATGCCACCAAGCCTAAATTAATGCTTTAGAGACCACACAAATCTTCAAGACATAAGTCATTTTTCATAATTCTATCACGGTGTTAATGATGTAGTTTTGATGCTCACTTGCCCTTCTTCCCGTTGTTCTCTTCTCTCCTCACAACTATTCTCCTTCTCTGTCTGCTTTTTTACAATATAAAAATTGGCAAAATGAGTTTGTTTTTTAAGATGACTATGAGCCTTGTTAACTTTAGGGTTGGTGTAAACAAGTAAGTGAAGGGCTCCATGTGAGCCAACCCATTTTATTTTTTGATTTTGTGTTCTTTTTATTGCAGTTAATGTAGATTCAATTGTAGGGGCTAGCCATAATTGAGATGGTAAAGGGACATCTTGGAAATCTGGGCCATAGATGAAATACTTGCCAAGTACTAAAAAACTCGCGAGTTTTTCAGGCTCATGAATATTTATGCCATTAACTCGCCACAAAAATTTGCTGAGATTTTGGTGAATTTTTGGCAAAAACTTGGCAGCAGAAGAATATAATGCCTGGGATGCCAAAAAACTCATTCTGATTTCATTCTGACTGATTTTATTTTCTCCTCTAATGAAAAAACGCCCTCCCAACCTTTAACGAGGTCATTTGCAGCGATTTTGCACTAAGTAGTTCAGATTTCTAGTTCATCCAGTTGTAAGTGCAATAGGAGCTTGTACAAGGCCATCCACACGAAGAAGAGGAATAAGTTAGCTCAAAAATGTCTCAATGACCTTGTCTTTGTGTAATATAAATCTTCGGTTGTGCACAAGGAAGGTAGAGGAAATACAAGGTGGTCCAACTGATTGGGATGATATAGGTCCTTATAGTGAGTGGACAGCAAAGGAGCAACCTCCATTGTTTGTTGAGGATGACATCTATGATTTGGAGAGGCAAGCTATGGAGGAGGAGGGGGTGGATTTGGATTCACATTGGATGACATTGAGGAGGATGAGGAGGTTGAGGATGATGAGGAGTCATTACCAGTGCCAGCAGCATTTGCGTCCAAGATGGAGGACGAGCCACAACCTGTCATGCCAAGCAAGGAGGCACAGTTAGAGCGGACTCCTAGGACTAGACCCTCTAGTTCTATCTCTCCCCTGGTTTTTACTAGAGCTGGAAAGAGGAAGATGTAAATTTTTTGGATATTGTATTTACTTTTAGTTTTACAAAAACAATGTGCTAGTTTATTTTTGTTTCAAACTATCTTGCTACCAGCCATTAGCATTCTGCATGAGGATGCCATTTTGTACCCAATTTGCATTTAAATCAATTAAATATATCTCGACTCGGCTTGTTTCTTTTATGTACTCATATATTGACTCACTCGTTGCATCTCCTCATTGACATCTGCAAAAAAATGCATTTCTAATCATATTTAAGCAAATTTTTAAGTGTCGAGTTTTTTTTCCAGCCTTGGCAAGTTTTTGCGTTTGGAGAGTTTTTCAACTGATCTGGGCAATGCCTAGCCATACCCAAAAAATATAGTCATTTCAGAAACTTTTCTGAAATTTTTTGATGATCAGGGATGGCAGGGGCACATTTCTAACCTGTCCCCACATCCCCGAAACATTCCCTATAGGAAACAGGCTTTAAAATATTGGGGATGCGTCTTATGAAAACAAAAGAAAATCTAAGTTGTCGATTCGGGTTCGGGGACGGATTTGGGTTCGCAAATCTGGTTCGTGGATTCGTGAAAAAAAAAATTGCCATTTGGGTTCGTGAGGGTTTGTGTGTGTATATATATATATATATATATATATATATATATATATATATCGTATG
>MU225316.1:1124089-1144554 GCA_018584345.1 Thuja plicata
TATGAATCTATGATGCTTGATCATTGATCAATGCCAAATCTCCAAGATAAACATTAAAAATTTAAGTAGTATACTTGATCATTGATCTATGTTCACGATTCTAAAGAAAATCAGCACATTGAATTACAGAATTACAAAATCGATCTCCTTCCAATACAACCACCTCACCAAGAATGAGAGCAAAATGAGAGAGCAAAATAGAGAGGAAATATGAAATGAAATGTATTTGGAGGCTCCATAAGAAGGATTGTTTTAGGGTTAGATGAAAAAATAATAATAAAAAAAACACTTTTAAAGTGTTTTGGACCCACTTTACATCTTGGCTGGCCGCGGGTCCCTATGGATTCGTGCGGATCCATGCGGGATCCTCGAGGATCCTTATTTTCTCCTCCCGGTCCATGTTGGATCCGGGCAGGGTCCGGATTTGGACCTATGGGTCCGGCTGGATCCGTGGGATAGTGTTTTGGACCCACTTTACATCTTGGTTGGCCGCGGGTCCCTGTGGATTTGCGCGGATCCGCGCAGGATCCTCGAGGATCCTTGTTTTCTCCTCCCGGTCTGTGTTGGATCCGGGCAGGGTCCGGATTTGGACCTGTGGGTCCAGCGAATCCAGCACGGACCGGGAGGAGAATCCAGACTCGGATAAGACCCGGACCCGGACCCGGATCCGGGGTCCAGGGTCCGAATCCGGTAACTCAGATAAATTATAATTAATAAATATTGACATTTTAAATAGATGTCTTTAAGCCATAAAAACATCATAACATAATCTTAAGTCATTCAATTAAAAGTCAAAACATTAAACAAATCGCCAACAATGAGTCACCTATTTTATTGATTGGGGACCAAAGATATCCGTAGGAAATTTTCTCACTTTTTTTTTATTTTAGCATAGTTTAATTTATTTATTCAATTGCCACCTGGATAAAGCATTGTTCATTTTGCCCACCCATTTGGATGTGTCCATCTTGGTCATCAACGTCCAGATTTTGTTCATTCATGGCAGTCATTTTTTAGTGCCTTGTTGCCAGGATCCAACATGTTTTTTCCACCTGGCAAAGATTTTGGATAGGTTGAAGTGAGAAGTAGGTTTTTTCAAGGCAAACATATGGATACATGGTATGGACGTCTGCACACTTGTCTCTAGTAGAGGAGATGCATCTCCCTGCAAACCTAGTTCTTTACCACAAATCTTTCATAAGATGATTGTGGATTTGTTTAGACGGAAGATGCTTTAAGAATAATATATATTGTGCTTGCAAGTTTTTGTTTAATCTATTTTCAGATATTTGTGCACTTGTAGCACTGAGATAGTAAACAAATAAAATTAAAATTAAGTGACCAACATTAGAGGGCTGAGAACTGAGAAGATATAGATGAAGCAAATTTCTCTTAGATAAAATCTAGAGGCAAGAAAGGATTTAATTATCAAAGATGATCAGAGGGTCATTCATGTCATTCATGTCAGAGTCCTTGATCTTCTCAATTATACTATGTATATTCCTCTTCTGATGGATCACTGAGTGCAATCCAAAACATCAACTGGAAAATCCTCTTCCTGAAGATGGATCACTGAGTGTGATCAGAAACTCGACTGAAAAAAAAAAGCTTAATCCAGAAGCTTGCGTTATTATTCTACTGTATGGACTGTGGAAAACTCATACCAACCATTAGGGATGTTTATACATGACATATTGCCACCATACAAAGCATTTTAAGGAAATGAACATTCAAAAATTAAAAGTAAATTTATTTATAGTTGGCTCCGTTCAATTGCGAAGAGAAGTACAAATATTTCAAAATAATATCAAATTAGGGGACAAGCAAGAAAATATTAGAACAAACTAGACTATTAGGTGCCAAACTAGAATAGTGTGTAATTACAAATGTTAAGTAGACCAAATTTGACCAAAATCTTTTGGCCCATACCAAATTAGCAAAATGAGTTTTAACGAAGGGGACTTAATGTATTTCTCATGGCTAAAGAATAACAAAAGGAATCAACTAAGGAAATCGATATTAACTATACAATCAAAGCAGTGTGAACCCTGTAACATCAACAAATGAATAGAACATGATCCATCAGCGGTTATCTGAGAATGCCTAATCAAATGGAAGTACAGTGATGTTGATTATGTTGTATAGGAACTAGATCATACTGACAGAGATTTCACGCATTCTAGCTATTACGAACGTCGAATATTATAAAAGTTTTTTAAAAAAAGAAAGAAAATAGTAAGGTGTTAAGACTTATGGAGTTGTGGTCGATACTAGCATTATACAGGTAATATAAAACTATGAATATAACTGAAATCCAGAAACCATAGCATTTATACTAGATACTAGTTTGTTGAAATACAACAAGCAAACATAAAGGTACTCCACTAACTTGTCATAGCCATTTTATGGTAACTATGACCATAACATATCAATGATCGTAGATACAACTGAAACATATCTTTGAGAATCAAAACCATACCATTTGGTCATCATTATTTTTATTAAGTTATATTCTTGGTAACATTAGGCAATCATTGGATGATCTTTTACAAAGCATTCATGACCAAAACAAGACTAGTAATACAAACTTCATTTTTATCAGGAAATTCACTCTCATTGTTGCCTATTATACAGGGTTTCTGGAAAACACATCGAGAGGATGAATATGACAAAGTTAACAAATAATTAAGTCTCCACAAAGGTTTCTACCAAGTTCAATGCATGTTGCTTGGTATTTTTTCAAAAATCAGGTGAACAAATCTTTTCCAACAAACTATAGAATTGTAAAAAAGCAATTGCTTTGGTAACTTTTTGACAGGCATATTGACAAATTTATGTTAAGATGAAATATACAAGTATACCATAATGTTTTTCCTACTTGAAAAAAATTGTTTACATCCAAATTCAATCGAACAAACTTCTCTTGAGATTAAGTTGCAATGAATGGTTCTCGAAGGCTTATTTTCAAAACAAGAATTATAACTGTTGTCAATCAGGATTGCACCCGTGATGCAAAGTGTGAAACCTCGCAATCCTGTTGAAACATGGAAACGTTCTCGTTAATGGGAAAGAGAATGAATCTCCGGATCATAGGCCGGCTACCTCCTTGTGATCACCTAAACTATTTCTTGACGAGGAAAAGGGTAGAAGGATATGCTTGCTAAACAAAACTATACTACTGAGGTGATTCACCAAAATTGATGTTTCAGCAAACTTTAGGAGATAAAACAGATAGGTGAAACACAATAATCAGCTAGACGAACTCTGCAATAATAACTCTATGAAAGGCTTCTTAATCAGCAATAAAGAGGAAAACAATAACGTTTTCACAGTTTAATAACTTAAAATTAGAAATAACACAATCATAAATTTGCACTATGAGACATCATATTCTGCATTAAGACTTGAAGGAAAACTGATTCAACAAAGGTATGTGACACGTCACACAATGATGAAATCAACTACTCGCAATCAAACCATAACACCGAAAAAATCGCTGGAAAAGGTATCAGAACTCTGCATAAAACTCCATGGATTTGCTACAAACTGCTCCCTTACAATAATGTCTACAATTGCAATGTGCAAAAAGAGGTCAAAAAGAAGCAAGTCCTAAACAATGAGGTAAAAGTACAAGATATAGCCCAAAGAAAACTCAATGAGGTCGGATGCATGAGAAAATCCCACCAAAAAAGGCATCAAACTGCTGGAAACTGAAGTATAACTGCTCTAAAAACTCCTCCAAGCCAAGTGCCACTAAAAACCAACTCAAGACTGCCCAAGAACTGCTCCTCATCTCCCAAAATCATGCAAAACTGTAGGGGGTCGGATGTGAGAAGAAATCCCATAAATTGGGATATAACTCTAAGCAGCTGTGAGCAAACTGCTCCAAAAGACTCCCCAATTGTTGACAACTGAATGACAACTCAAAAATCACCTCAAAAGGACCCCAAGATGCTGTAAACAGGTCCTCAACTGCCACAGAACTGAATGTGAACATAATCTCTCCCTAGAAATGAGCATGGGATAGAAGGTCAATAGACGGTCAACTCCTAAAAACGTGACACAACTAAGGCAAAACCCTAGAAGACACCCCTCCACTGAACATAAGTCCAACTCATAGAAAAAGGCTCTCATTTGCATTTAATAATTAATAATTAATTGCCTTATAACAATGACAATTAATTATTATTATCACAATATAACATGCAATAATGGCTTAATGATGTAACATCTCTCAAGACTAACCATTTATTTATTTATTAACCATTAATCACGATATTATAATATATTTAACTTTTGAATATATAGAATAACTATTAATTTGAAAATTAGATAAATTGTATTATGGTGGTTAATGGTTGATAAATAAATAAAACACTTAAAACATATTTATTTTATTTTACAATTGTATTTTAATATATTTTATTTTAAATGAATAGCTAACTATTCATTTTTTAAAATAAAATATACTAAAATATAATTGTTAAATAATAGTAAAATATGTTTTAAATTGAGAATCTTAAAATTTGCAAAGAAAATAAAAACCTTTTTATATTATTTAATAACAAAAATATCTATTTGAACCTAAGGTTATAATTTAATGAATATTATTAGAAAATAATATTTATTAAACTATAGCTTTAAATTCAATCAAATGCTATTGTTATTAAATAATATTAAAAATCATACTCTTCCTATTTTCCTAAACCCGAAACCTATCCTCAGTTGTAACCTGCGAGTGAGACAAAACACCTAAAATAAAACCTATGGTAAGAAAAAGCCATGTGGGTTACATAGGGTAATAAACCCTAAAGTAATTCATTTCGGCTCATTTGGTTTCGTTGGTTGCTGCTCTGCTCATGCCGCCACCAAGAATGAGATAGGGTTTGGAGAACAACAAAAATCTTACTGTTGTTACCTGTCGCCATGGATGTTACTGTGTATTCACTTCTAGCGTTAAGACTCATTGCTTCTTTGTACTATTGTTCTTTTCTCCTGTGGTGGCCGCCTTGAGGGAAGATAGGTTTCTGAAATGTCGTTGTTTACCTTTCTTGAGGTTGTCATGGATGCTGCTTCTTACTTCGCATGAACTGCAACCTCTTCTTTGTGGATGAGTTACTCATTCAATATTATTTCTTTCATAGACAGGCTTACGAAGAAAATAATCTTTCCTTCAGCTATGTTGCGGCTGTCATACTATTGCTTTGAAATGTTATGGGCATGTTGATTCCAGCAGTCTTCGCCTTTAAAAGCTACGTTTCCTTTCTGTTTTGATGCTTTTAACCTGAGGATTGAATTTCTAAAAGAAATGCTTAATTGTCTACCATGTACCATGTTGTACCCTTCCATCTTGGCTTTTCAAACTTCGTTTACAGCATACAGGAACTCTGCTATGGTTGTGGCTCTGGATAAATTTGTGGACACCTTCCATGGTCGAAATTCATGCACTCTGTATTTACCTATGTGCTTCAAAAACAATGGCTTTATTTCTAGAATCATCTACCTCAAAACTCAAATACCGAAACCCCTAAATTTCTAGGTATTTGCAAATTGTGGTTATACCTTTCTATTATTATTACATCCTGATGGCTTCTCGCTACTCTGCCTTTTTTGAAGATTTTTTCCTCATTGTTGAAATTTGTGCGTTCTGAATTTATACCCTCTGTCATGAGGGTTTCACTTCTGTTAGGTAAAACAGCACTTAAAGAGGGTCTGAACATGGCTGCCTTCATGGGACCTTCGCCATTACTGTATGCTCTTAGTTAGTCATATGATCCTACGTTCTTGTCTTAATTTTGTTCATAGCAACATTCCTTTATAATTGCTCTTTTAATTTGCTGTTGCTGCAGAAGGCAGTAACATTATTGAATTTATATATACTGTTCTTGGATTATGCACTATTATGACAACATCACTTTGGTTTGTTCTTAAGACTTTAGAAAAAGTTACTTCAAACAATTTTCTTATTTGATACAACAGAGGCCTGCACTGGAAAATATTGTCCCACAACCTGTGGCCCTTCCTGCATATGGAATAATATCAAAGTTTTGTGCCTGAATTTATTTGATTTCTAAACAAGTTATAGCTGCTTTCAAAACAAATGTCATAATGTCCTTTTATTACTATCTTTGCTGAGATTATTGGTAACCTTAATGATGAAAATGTCTTCTGCAATGCTTTTAACCTTAGTGTTTTATAGCGCTGCCCCCTGAAATTTGTATACATGATATCAGCTGTAATTGTCATTTTCTTTGAAACCTTTGAGAACTCTTTTGTGTTCTTTCATATGATTGAACCTCGCACCATCTTTTCCCCTCTATATTCTGAGAATGTACTTCTTTTCTCTACTCTTATAGCTGAGATCTACCGTTTGATTTTTAATAAGTTGCATCTATCTGTTGACTCCTTGATGCTATGCCTTCATGATATTTTATTCTTGTTGTAGCTTTCTCATGAAAATGCATTCTAGGCTTTTGAATAACATGTTGTTCTTTTAAATATTTGTTGTCCTTCTGCCTCTTCTAAATGACAGCTTGCTTTGCTACTTCATATGCTTAATTTTGACATGCCATGCATCCTTAAATGCAAATCAGATATGTATATGACAACCACTGTTTTGTAAAACAACTTTTTGTAGCAGAATAGGAAAAAAAATACCTCTTTCAGCAATCTTGTAGCAATGTAATAAATTATAGCAACCTCGAAAAATTCTAAAATAAACTAAACACCACCTGTAGCAATGAATGATCAGTTTAGAGGCTGAAAGGTTTCATGACAGAATGTCATGTCCCTTCAACAGCCAGTCTTCAACGGGTCCCCTAATTCAGCCGGAAGGTCCCATACCTGTAATGTATGTATTCCCCCTCTACAACCTCCTTAGTTAGTCTTCGCCTCTTCATAACTTCAGTTGGAAGGTTTCATGCGCGTAGTGACTGCATGTCCCTTCGACAACCTACTTAGTCTTCATACCTATACTTGACATGAAGCAAACAACATTAATAAAACACCTTCTCTTCTTCCTACTGATTCTGAATATGTTTTTTTGCATTTTATCAATGTATAGAGATCAACATAATAGGATAGTAAGTTAGCTTCCTTCATTGCTCAGTTCATATGAACTGGCCCTTCTCTTCTTTCTTCTTTGTTGCAGGCGAATCTCGGACGCGAGCCCAGAACTACAACAACCTCCAACACACAGCAACCATCAGAACTACAACAACCATACCAGGCAATGGGGGGGCCTAACCCTATTCCTCTTATCTTGACCTCTCTTCATTTATAAAAATGAAATTCAGTTCTTTGTTTTCTACTTTTCTGAATCCATATGCATGTTTGCATTAATCCTAGACCACGAGTTGTGTGGTCACTTGTATAAAATGCATTTCATTTTGAATATCTTTTAATGAAAAGATCTTTTGTTTATCATTGAAATACACTTTCCAGTTCTATAGTTTTGAAAGCAACCACTACTTGTGTGGACTACTTTAAATGTTGTTCTTATGTTTGTTTGAAATAAGCAAAGCATTTTCCATTATAAATTCAATAAACATCTGTACATTGCAAAAAATCTGCACTCTTTGATAATTTACGACAACAAACTTCAGATTTTCTGAGATTTTTAAAGAACCAGAAACGCAACAGCAACTTTGAACATTTAAACCAGTCAACCTTTTAACTCAAAATAACCCTTTTTTCACCAAAAATATCAGGGTTGATAACAGCCCTACCATTTAGAATTGCATAGTGAAAATATGGTAACAAATAACCACACACATAGACTAGAAGCTGTTAAAATTGAGGTACATGGAGTTTTATGGTACAAAACCTTTATGTCTTCCAAAATCTTTTTACACAAAATTTGAACAACATATAGGATTGATGCAGGAGCATACTAACAAGATTCTACTCACTGTGTTGGGGAGATTTTTCTTAGGATGTATGTTATACAAATTTCTTAGCAACTCAAGAAACAACTTCCTCCCAAATAAAACAAGCAGATATTTATATGCAGGATGAATTTTGTCTCTTGATATTTTCTCTGGTGATTTATTTTATTAAGATCAACAGAGATTATCATTACGGAATGCTTGCATTATATTCCTAACAAAAAAAGGAAAACTTGACTTGAACATCGAGAAAAGTGGCGTAGTTTCTAGTTGATGTTGCCATTTTCAGGTTTGGGTTCAGGGTACATATTGAGTAGTTCACCAATATTTTTCACAGTTTCAGTACAGCTGGATATATATTGATATTTATAATTAGGATAGAATGTACAAAATTGAATATAGAATTAAGAACATAGCTGATAATTGATAAATCAATTATAAATGCTAATGAGATATCAGAACAGTTTATGTAATAGCAGCAACACTTGGGACTTGAAATTGGCAGTGATTTGATGAACCAAAAGTATAAATAAAATCCAATTACTTAGGATTAATCCGGAAAAAAATTGTTGTTTTCCTATAGTTGAACCCCAAAACAATTTTTTTTTTAATTTTTATAATAAGAATGGAGGTTTGGGGTGCTAGGCCCCGACGGGATTGAGAAGCAACGCATCTCACAGCAACAGGGGGAAATTCGTTCCATATTGCCGTGTGAAATGGGGTTGAAGGCTGGAACCCACACACCAATTAAGACCTTTGAAGCCGGGGGACCTTTATGATGAATGTCATTTTTCATAACTTTAACGCTTAAACCAAGCTCCAAATTCTTTAAAAAATGCAAGTTTACAGTCGTCTAGGTTCTGTTTCAATGTTTTATGGTTTTCTCTAAATCTGTTCCTTTAAAACGCTGGTTTAAACATGGGTTCTCCCTGGGCCGAATTGTCGGCCCTGGGGATGGACTCCGTCTGTACGTAAGCCGGATCTGGACAGTAATCAGAAGCCGGCCAGATCAGTCCAGGTGCTGCAGGAATTCCTGCGGGACAAGGAATGATAGTTTGCAATTGACGTTTCTTATGGCCCTAATGTGCAATATGAAGAATGACCATCCTGTACAGAGTTGTCTAGTACTAATAAATAATGAAATTGCCTAAGGAGTGTGGTTCAATGGTATACAACAAGTTGGTCGCTGGTCTCAGTCATAATGTGAATGCCGCGCAAAAATAATGAAACTGGAAGAGCAAAGAGTAAGCATATCTTTGAAATTGGAAGAACAAAGAGTAAGCACTAAATTTACGAAATTGGAAGAGCAAAAAGCAAGCACACCTTTGAAGAAGAGAGGCAGCAGGCTCATTTTGATCTATGAGATTGAAAAGGGCAATTGCAATGTGTTCGGGAGCAATGTAATTGTGAGCCATGCTTCTGGAATGTTCCATGGCTGCTTCAAACACACGCTTGCACCCACTTGAGAAGGGAATATCTGTAGGGTTGGTAGAGGCAGAAACCCCCTCTGTAATCGCCTTCCTCGCCTCATCCCGCGCTCTATCAATGGTGAGCCCCGACCCCAGAAAGCCCTCCTTTCTCCTCTTCGCCTCCGCAATCAATCCCAGCAACAGATGCTCTCTCTCCACCTCTCCTCCCCCCAACGCCTGCGCCTCCCTCTGTGCAAACGTCACTGCTTTTATTGCCCTCTCCGTGAACCTCTCGAAAACAGACGCCACAACCACCAGCCTTCCTCCCGATGATGATGACAACGATAATGATGATTGTAATGATCTTCTTTTCACTCTCAGGCCCTCTCTTGTCCTCGTACCAACACCACCCTTCACACACCCAGCTGAGCCCCACCTCCTCTTCGCCGCCACTGTTCGCGGAATCCCACAATTCTGATTCCTCTGGCAACGCATCGTCCAGGGGGAGTGCAGAGACATAGAGACGGTTGCCAACTCCATTACCACAATTCTCCCTTCCTCGACCTTTGAATTGCTATAACTTACAGACTCAATTATAAGTCCAGAGCCTGCAGAGTTCGAGTCGGAGGGTTCAGACTAACAACTTTGAAGGACTTTATGCCGGAATTACAGCAATTTGTAGCACAGATGCCCAAGGCACCTCTGGAGGAAGAGGCAGCGACAGGCGCGGCGGTG
Source organism: Thuja plicata (assembly GCA_018584345.1). Classification (NCBI taxonomy): domain Eukaryota; kingdom Viridiplantae; phylum Streptophyta; class Pinopsida; order Cupressales; family Cupressaceae; genus Thuja; species Thuja plicata. Next base: position 1,134,120 of record MU225316.1, read on the forward strand.
GCCGTGGCTTCTTGTCTCTCACATGGATTATACTTTCCCACACGCCATCTCTTCACCAAAACACGGGAAATTCCGACCTCCACCCATCCTTTTCAATTGACTGCACGACTTCTATACTAATTAATCTGCTGCTTCCCCAGTAAAGTTTGAGGCCAGTTTCTCTCTCTGCTTAAGCAAGGAATAAATTTTTCATTCCTCCATTGAAAAAAATAAAAGCACGGATTTATCTGAGTAAGCTGCCATAATCCTATGTGGGTAAGTAATATACCTCACGTTTTGGTGTTTTTCCTCTCCTCGGGAAATTCCTTTCGCCCCTAAGTTTTTCACAGTGTTTTGTGGGCATTTTTTAACATTCAGGTACATTGGGCTATGGTCCCATGGAGATTTTGATAGATTAAAAATTCTCTTTTTGGAATTGGAAATCCAGTTTATCCTCATGTCGTGGAAAAAGTCGGTTCATGATTACAAATTCGCCCACCTCGTGCGTAAGATCACTTCCTTAGACGCTCCAAATAGAGCGAGTTGCAGGGATCTAGAAAGAGAATTTAGAGGCACAGGGATCTAGAAAGAGAATTTAGAGGCACATGCCTCCCCCCTTTGATTTTTCTCTTTGGAAACAAATTCAAATACGTAATTAAAACCTCTCTTGGTCTGCATTGTTCACCTCCATCTTACCTAACATATTGTTTTATTTGGAGGAAGTGGTACTTGAGATCTTTTGGAAGGAATGAATAACAAGTATAAGAGGTTGTAAAGGAGTTGAGAAGGACATTTAATCTCTTTGGAGCGAATGAGTAAACAATAGAAAAGTTTTTAAAGGAGTTGAAGGGCAATTACATTCAATCTATTTGGACCTAATTTTCAATCTTTACTTTCTTTTGAAGCTCATTAAAGTTATAAGGGGCAATTACATTCAATCTATTTGGACCTGATTTTCAATCTTTATTTTCTTTTGAAGCTCATTAAAGTTATAAGAGTACGTAAGATAAGGGTGTTTCAAATATTTTGTTTCTTAAGTTTTGATATGATTAAGAATGTAAAGCTAGAAGATCTTTCAAATAGAATGAGAAAAATATTGAAATAATAAAAAATATAAAAGATCGAAAGACAAAGGAAAATTTTGTGAGTTGGAGAAGAAATGAATTAATCTCTTGGAAAAGGCGGGAACTATGACAAAAGAGAAAATAAATGAAAAATAATATCATAAATGCACAATGGTTGGACTATGCAAAGCTTATTTATGAACGATCTCAAAAGAAAAGTGAGCCCCCCATAATTGACATTACAATTGAGATACTCTCGGTAGAATATATCAAACAAGGCATGAAGAAATTAGCAAGTGGCAAAGCTCAAAATATTGATGAGTTACAAGTATAATTTTTAAAACAGGGAGTTGAGACATTGGTGCCACACATAAATAGAATCTTTAATAGTCTCACATAAAACAACTTCCCAACTGAGTGGACAAGTAGTGTTGTCATTACTCTATACAAAAGTGGTGATATCAATAATCTTTCCAATTACCATACTATTATGGTCAATCAGCTTCTTGGTACACTCTTTGGGAGCATGATAGAATGTAGAATCAATAGTTGGACATAAAAAAAAGAAGATCGTTGATATTTATCATTGCTAATGCTTATTGGTTTTATTGCACTTGTAGTTGATGTTATATCTTTATGCTTCAAAAAAAAATGTTAAGTGCATATTTGACCCTATGTTTCCAAGGGTTCCTTAGCGGGGCATTACTAGTGGTATCAGAACCCATGTTCATACATTGGGATCTCTTGGTATATGTTGCTTGCATGATTGATGTTGTTGGCACGTGAATGCGCATGTGTAGTATTGTGAGTGATGGTCACTTGTTGAGGTATCTAGGGGTGGCATTCTTGAGTGTTCTGGTAGAACCGACCCAAGTAGCATGTGGTGGAGGAAGAGTACCTCCTAGAGCTTAGCATCTATCAGGGATGGATGATACCCATGTGTGAGAACCTCTTCAAAGTACTTTAGATTGGTTTTTTGGTGTGTTGCTCTTGGTTTTTGAGTGTTCGGTGATCCTCGTGTGGTCTGAATGTGTGGATGCCTTGGCAATTGTGGTTGTTTTATCATCCGTTATAGCTTGATAGTTGTATGTATATGTTGATTCTTGGATGCTTAGTATCCCATGAGTGGCTCATTTGATTCTGTGACCCTAAGGGTGACTAATTGGTGTCTATGCATGGCCTTGAAGGCCTATTGATTGACTCCTGATGGAGTGTGGTGCACTGCCTTTCATGATTATTGCATTACTAAGAAAAATAAATAAAGTGATTTATGTTCTCTATATGTTGGCATCTTATTTATTGCATTGAAATGTGTTCTACTTGAAGAGTGATAGTTATGCACTATTCTAAATATGGAAATAAACATTCATTAATAAAGAGGAGTAAAATTGCCATGTTATGATAGATAATTTGGGTTAATGACTTATGTCCCCAAATTGCTTGGTTGCCTTGATCTCTTTAGAAACTATGTGCTATGGTTGAGAAGCATGTAGAAACTGTTATATTTTGTTGTATCGTGTGTATCGAGCAATCTTTCATTTTGTATAGCATTGTATTTACCTTGTATTGAGTGCAATGGGGCCATAGTGGTCGTAGAGATGAATCATCCCTTGTGTGATGTTGAGACTGTGGCTATAACCTTGTGAGTCCCATGATGTTCTATTGTTGCAGCTTGTAATGGTGATTGATGATGTGTGTTATGCATATCCCTTGTGTGGAAAGAACCTGCATAGTTGTTGGTTAATCATTCTTTGGTTCTTCATTGTGTTATCCCTATTGTGAGCATGTTGAATACCCCTTTGAAAGATCAAGTCTCGTGTTATGACCTTGTGTGTGTTTCACCTTATGGTTGTAATTACCCTCATAAAAGTTGTACTCCTGGTGAACTTATGTTGTGCATTCAGTATATGTTTGAGGATTTGTCGAGACCTCCTTCTGATTGAAACCCTGCATAGTGAAATTACTGCACACATAGAAGAAAAGTAGAGGAATTTGAATTGAGAAATAATATGTATATATTATATTGGTGTAAAGTGTTGCATATGATGGGAATCATGGATGGTTCATTGGTTGGCATGTTAGGTATGCTCTCTAATGTTGTTGAGATGTTCTTTTCCTCGGTATTGTGCAACGGTTACTCCCTCTAATATGACTCATATTGGTCACAATGTATTATGAATGCATTTCATGATTGGTTATTTATTTTGTTTCTTGGTGGATCTTTCAAGATGTTATTGGGGCTAGCATTGAATTTTTGGATTTTCTTATTCTTGGACTAGTTGCCAAAACTTTTCCATCTATCTATTTGTGACATTAGTCACATTTGACTTATTGTTGAAATGTGCGCATTTTGGGATTTACTAGTGGAATTAATAATTCCCCCATTTGGGTTTTCCCTTTTCAAAATTATGGTGACTATTTTGAATGTTTGGTATTGTTGGCCCTGTTTTGTGATTTATGTGATTTTATCGTGTCCATTGCGGACCTCTGATACTTATGTGCAAGGGAGAACATCATAGAAAACATACTACATTGTGTATGTTGATTAGTTGTAAAGATGTTAATGAGATTAGAAATTTCTTTATCCTTTTATAAATTGCTAAGAAATGGATAGTTGATTTTGGTAGACCTTAATTTGTGCATTAGTAAGAATCATGATATATATGATGTTATTTTATGTTAATATTAAGGCATGTTTCAAGTGGTTATGGTTGATCTTGAATGTTTGCATTGGATTCTAGTGTGTGTTCTTGTAGTTATTCTAGCTTGTTTATGTGCCTATGCTATTGGGATTCAGAGTGTTCCTCCTTCTTGGCATTGGTTATTTTTTATGGTTGGGTGTGACTTAGTCCACCTATGAGGTTTAACCCAGGTTTTGGGTCTTGAGAGCATGTCTTCTTTTGTGCTTTCTTGTTCAGAAGTGGTTGTAAAGATACCTTGGGCACCACTAATTTGGGTTATTGGTTATCATTGAGTGTTCTTTGGGCCACTATCATTGTGGGTTTCCTAAATTTCCTCTTTGGTTAGCATAGTATGGGGGCAAAGAGAGAGTCTTTTTCCATTCTTTGATGCTCCATTGGCCATGTCTCCTTATGATTATATATGTTATATTATTCCTTCTTGGTGAAACTCCAAGTGTAATTATGGATATACGTACTTGTAGAAACCTGCAATAACATCAAAATCTCAACCACAAAGAGATATGTTAGGCAGTTAGTATTCACAATATCGAAAGAGGAAGCAATAAACAATATGCATAATCATCAAATAATAATGAAATCAATCAAAACACATGACATGCAGACCAAAATTCCTTTTTCATTGTTCTCTTTCTCTATGCAATGTGGGCTCTTAGAAAAAGAATGCTCTATGTGCTAGCATAAGAATTCAAAGCGAATGTGGTTAACAAATATGAAAAATAAGCTCTCTATTTATAAGATTTTAAGGGTTTCAATCAAGATTCCTTGATTGATGGGTTGATTGGATAAGATTGGAGAGTTGAACTCAGAGTCTATGGGAGTTAAACTCAACTGATTGCATGTTAACAAAATAGATGGGTCTGTTTAAGAGGATAGATTGGAGAGTTAAACTCAAAGTGAGTGGGAGTTGAACTTAATTGACTGTATGTGTTGAAAAGATAGGAGAGCTAACTAATTGCATGAGGACTTTAATTGAAGAGGTGGAGTAGACGACCAGATAGATTAAATAGATAACTGATTTAATTGATTGGTTAGGATAGAGAATGGTGGAGTTAAATGAAACTCATAATTAGAGGGATAATTATGAATAAAAGAATATAATATTTTTATTTATTTGCACATGTGAGGAATATAAATATATAATAAATATTTATTTATTTATAAGAGTATATTTATTTAATTATGAGAGGGAAATTGATTTAATTATTACATACATGTAATAATAATGATTGAAGGAATATTAATTAAATAATATGATTTATTTAATTAATTTCAATAAGATAGGGAATAATTAAATAATGATTAATTATTAATTACTTTATAGGTGAATAATTGATGAGATATTAAGTAATTTAATTAAAATTACTTAATTAGGGATTTATAAAGAAATGATGATTTTGAATTTAGATTATAGTGGAATGACACAAATTGATTAAATAATAAAGATTATTTAATAATCGTAAAGGAATGTTAGTAAACTTATTGTGTTAGAGCAATAGGCCATTTTTAAGTGTCTACACTAGGTTGGAGAGCGGGTTCGCCAGAGGATTGGTGATAGAGTATTATTCTTAGCTTTATGCTAGAATGACACAGTCTTGGTGGATGTGTCTTACCATCCTAAGCTTGGTTATGGATTTGAGTGAAGGATGATGCTCACCTTTTGGACTCAATGCCACCTTGTTTCAGGTGAGGCCTTGGTCTATTTAGGTTGAGTATCTCTTGATTCCAGCTAGAGTAGAGCTCTCAATGTCAAAGAAATCATGTTGCTCATATGCTTGGTGTTTAGATAGATTTTGGGTATCCCTTAATGTTGAAGGAGTGCAATGTTGAGCCTACGCAGTATGAGTGCTCTTGGTTGTGAGAGACAACCTTTTGCATTTGTACCTCTTGGTACCCTGATTTAGATGTAGTATCCCTTAGAGAAGTGCATTTTGGTAGAGAATCCCTGCCTATTTAGATTCTTGAGTGAGTAAGTGAGACCCTAGTTGGATTAAAGTATGCTCAATATGAACATGGTAGTGCCTATTCGTCATTTAGGATGATCATCTTTTCCCCTTGTTCTTGAGATTTTTGGGTACCTTGGTCTTAGAGGAGACCCTGGTGGTCACTTTTTGCGGTTGGATTCCACATGATGGAGTAGATTAGCAAGTGTTATGCCTTAATTGGTAGAGATTGTGGCTTGATGTATCTTTCCTAGCATGTTTTGTGGTTCCTTTGTAGGACTTGGAGAGTTGTTGGTGCTCTTTTCAGTGTGTATTGGTCTTTTTAGCAGTTGTGTGGCTAGTTGGTAAGGATTTAGTGTGATTCGGCTAGGCTTTTGGATGAATTGTGTGGCTTTTTCATGGTTGGCTTAGATTGTGGATCTAGCACCTTGTGTGCTTATTGTGTGACTTGCAGGTTCTAGGATTAAGCCTAGTCCTTGGGGGTATGATGCAGTGCCTATCATGTTTTATTTCTTCATGATATCTTGACGGATGTAGCTTCAACAACATGTTGTGTTAGCGCCTTCATCCTAAAGAATGAGATCTCTTTTGATGCCTTGTTTGGCTTTGGATATTGTCTTGTTGCTTTATATGATTAGTGGAGTTCACCTTATAGTTTGTCAGATATTTTATGGTGGTGTATGATCATGTTAGACCTGTGAGAAGTTTGTACCTTTGGGATGATCAGATTTGTGTCATTGCATCAAAAAGTTGTGTATACCCTTATGCCTCATTGTGAGAACTATTGAGTTGTGGTTGGTTGTATATCTGAATCATGATGCTAGACCTTCTGAGGTTTTTATTATAATTTTTTAGGACTCATTATGTTCTTGATGTTTTGATTTGAGCTTGATTCCTTTGTGTGATTGAGTGACTTTTCTCATGTTGTGATTGTATGCTAGCATTGTGAGATGCACTTGGTTCAGTTCATTTCTATTTTCATTTCTAGGATTATTTTTGTTGATATGATGTTATCTGGTTTATATGACTCATGAGACATTTCTAATTATATTGCTTATGATATGAGTGATGGTTTCACTAATGTATGTGCTAGTGGCTACCAAATTATGGTTGTTATCTTGTTTAGATGTTATATGGATTGAGGATCAATATATTTGTATCATGGTGTTATTCTATGATTATTTGTGTGATGTGAATCGGTGGTTGCACTATGTGATGCATTTGAGTACCGTACATTATTTCAATTACTACTATCATTTTTTATTTAGATGTTAGATTATGTTGTTATTATTGTTTTGATCATATCTACATGATGATGCTTTATGATGATATCTGGTGTATTTTGCATTCGATAACATTGGATTATTATATTGTGATGATTAGATTTGATTCCTGATTATATTGTGCATTATATGTTGTTGGGTATTTTAGTTATTGAATTTCATTGATATATGCTCATATTGTCGTAAATGACTATTTTAATGCTTTATGTTTAAATGAAACATTTATTTAAATGAAAAGTACATTGAGGATTGGAATATGGAATGAAGTGTCGTGACATTCAAATACCTACGAATAATTGTATCATTAGAGTGTTACTGTTCCATTAGGCGCATTTTATTATTATTATATGTGCCTCGACTATTTATATTGTGAGCAGTTGCACTTGATGTTTGTGTTTTTCAGTGAACATGTACTAGACATTATTTCATCTAAATTGCATGTTTTGAGTGAGGATTTATCCCTGATAGTGGCACATGAGATAGTTTCACCAGCCTTTCATGATTGACCCAATATCATCCCTATATGGATGACGTGTCCATAATTGTTATATAATCCCTTTGGTATGTGATGGTAAATTCAAATTTAATATGCATATTGTGATAGACCAGTATTTGTGTATGTGCATTCAGAGTTCCCGCAGTTGTCGCGGTTGAATTAGAATTAAATGTTGATTTTTAATGTTGGGGGTTATTTTTATTTACCAACTAATTTATTGTGGTTGAATTCTATTTAATTGGAATTGGATTATTTTATCCAGTGGATTTTTGGATAAGTATATAGTTGTTTTAATTTATGTAAGTGATTTTTATGTAAGTCCTTTTTGAAAAGTGACTTTATATTTGGAGGAAAAGAGTTTATTCCTCACTTTTGCATTTGATGAATTTGGATTTTGATCCAAATTGGTTTGGAGAAAATCATGGTTTTTTCTCATTGTGTTTGATATGTTTTTCATATCCACGTGGGTAGTGGCTAGTTGCATTTGTGTGATCGTTGTTATTCTTTCAATGGATTTGTTTACCTTCCTGGGGCAAATTCATTTTATTCTCATCATTTTTGTATTTTAATGCTTTGTGTGAGGTAGGGCTCTTCACATCTTTTGATTCACTTTGTATTTTATTTTGAAGTAAATTGCTTTAGTATTGCGGGTTGAGAATTAGCATTCCCCCACAAGTTCATCACATTTCATTACCCATTTGGGATTTTATATGTATTCCATGTTTTTACATTTGAAATGCATTGGCTTTGTGGTGTTATTTTGCCTATTTTTTCGTGCGTTCCCAAAATGGGAAATTTATTAGATTTTTGGGTTAGTTGGGCATTAAGGGTAAATGGGTTTTAATTTTGTGCCATGATTTTAAGTTCCATTTTTGGGTGTTTTCGTGAGAGCATCATTTTTTGTGCCTTCCAGATTTTTCTATCACCATGTTTGGCATGTTTGGTTTGTTGGACCTTGTAGTACTCCATGATGTAGTAGGATCATGTTATCAAAATAGATTAAGGGAATCCTGGGTAATAGCTACCGCGATCTGAATTCACTTTCTTCTATGTTAAAATGATGATTTTTGTACTTTATCAGATTTTGCCATAATTTGGTATTTTAATGCTTTTGAGTCATTTTGAGCTTCTCTCATGTTCTAATAAGATGATTAATAGATTCCTTAGGAATTTGTACTCTTGGCAGAGTGGCCAATTGAGCGAATTTTTATTTGGCGTGGGTGTGGGTTTACTCATATTTTCTTTCCTTGGGTGTTGGGGGTGAATTACCTCCATTTTTTCCTTGGTTTTGTTATCCACATCCTTGGTGAAGACCTAGTAGATGGCACATCTTGTGCTTTGGTCCTTGGTGCAGGTTGAGTGGACAAACTATGGGTTATCTCATCCTCGAAGTAGACCAAGTAGACAAAGTTCCTATTCCATGTCCTTGGTGTAGACCAAGTTGACGGTATGTTTTATGTTCTTGTCCTCGGTGTAGACCGAGTGGACAAGCCATGTTTGTAGCATGCCCTTGGTGTAGACCAAGTGGACACAACCTCTTATTCACATTCTTGGTGTAGACCAAGTGGACGAATCATTTATTTATGCCCTCGATGAAGACTAAGTGTACAAGCTTATTGTATTGGTCTCTTTCTTTGATGTTGAGCCATAAGAATAGGTGTGTTGAGTAGGCATGGGGAGTAGCTCCTTATGTGGACCCGGGACCGGAAGTGGCCGCATTGACTGCATCAAGGAGTTTCTTAAAAAGTAAAAATATAATAAAATAAAATAGGTATAAACACTTAACAAGATTAATTGGTATAGTGGAAACCATCGAATCCCTAGATGTCATGTGTGACCTAAGCATGAGAATAGATGGTAATGTGGAAATCATTGAATCCCTAGATTTCATGAGTGATCCAAGTGTGAGCGTAGATGGTGGAGACCATTGAATCCATGGATGTCATGAGTGATCTGTGCATGAGGTAGATGATTATGCCCCAAATTTTAGTATTGGTATGTTCGGGTGGATTTTCTCCCTATGGTTAGTACTCTCACGTCTATGTCTAGTAGCAATGAGTAATACCCTATTGTTTTGCATGTTGGTTATTGCATTATATCGCACGTTGGACATTGGTCAACATGTTGAGTGTTCTCCATCTATTATTATTGTATTCTACATCTATGTATTGCATTAGATATTTGTACCATTCCCTGATTTTTGCATCTACTTGGCGTGAGTGATATCTATCTCTTGTGTTTCTATTTATTGTATTTATGGGCAGGTGACTATCTCTACGAGCACGATGGGGTGGGCCTAAGGGTTCCACATGGTAGGGAAACATTACACTTTACCACTACTTGGGACCAGTGTATAGGTGGTGATCTTCTTCCAGAGACAAAGATTCTAAGCATTGAGTGCTTAAGTTTATCCCTTTCATCTCTTTTCATTTCTATATATGCATTGATGTCCATGCTCAGTTGATTAGTTTCTATTAAGTTTTTGATTACGGTAAAAACAAGTTTTGAAGGGACCTCGAAACCCTTTAACAAAGCAGAGAAAGGAAAGGCATTAGAGCCCAAAGAACAACAGGCTGCCCCAAGGAAGGGAACAGGCTACAAAGGGACAGATCCCAAATTTAGCAATAAGCATAAGCAAGACAAAAAAACAAAAGAAACGCTGAAAGGAAAACAGAGAGAAAAACCGCCAGCACCGAAATCAGAACAGAGTTTTCAGGAAGCTCTCAGAATCCTCCAGCTGAGTCTTCATAGTCATCACATTCTCTCTTAGCTTCTGGTGATCCGGATCCTCAACCTTCTACTTCTTGGATCTTGGTCGGGTACCTGGTCCCATCTGCTGGGAAATAACAGAATGTTCAGCGATGTCTTTATTACCTTCCAGCCAGTTGCTCAGAGACATCAGATTCTCTAGAGTAGCCCTCATACCAGTATTCACCAGCGTAAGCAAATGTTTCAACATTTCTTCATTCCC